>JAQFVV010014192.1:23133-46243 GCA_028023455.1 Epiperipatus broadwayi
AAACAGCTGGTTGGATGCTGGAGACCCCAGCGAACATGGCATCACAGAAATCCAAATTAAAAAGAAGATATCATCACTCCCTGACAGCATTCATCCTGGCCTTCACGGCATCCCAAATTTTCCTTCTCAAACACCTCAGTCAATTCACTGTTCCAATTATTAAAAAAATGATAGATCACCTAGCTTCCGGCTACAGAAACATAGCAGATCTTTACCCTGTGGCACTTGTGCCTTTTATTAAAAAGCAAAACCACTAAACGACATTAACAGTATCCGACCAATATCCATGACCCCACTGCTTATCAAGATTATAGAGTCAGTCATTAAGGACCAAATCCAACCTCAAATTCTTAGCAATATCTCGCCAAACCAATACGGAAAAAAGGGATCATCAACCTCGCATGCTATGTCCAATATAACTGCACTGTTCAATCATATCAGAGTACATCGGAGATCGGAACCTATTGCCGTCCAACTGGATGTTGCAGCAGCATTCGATTCAGTACAGATCAACACCCTTCTGGATATTCTGATGGAATACGACATTCCAGCTGCAATTGTTCAGATTATCAGCAATCTGCTCAACAACAGAGAGATTTTTCTCTCTCTTGATGGCAAGATCACTCCAGGTTTCAAGCCATACAAGTCGATCCCCTCAAGGATCCTCCGCTCAGTGCCCTTTTCTTCACAGCATACATCAACCCTCTTCTGGTAGATATAGAAAAAAAAACCTCCCTGGAATATTCCTTCCTTCTCTCAATAAAGATTTCAATGTATTCGCATACATAGATGACATCATGGTTGTGCTTCCCACCATTAAATACCTTCCCCATCTCATGAACATCTTAAACAGAAATACAGTGAAACTTGGCCTACAAATAAATTTTAACAAATCTTCCATCTGGAAGATAATGTCTGGTAAACAAATCAACTCTTCCTTTTCTGCTAAACCACAAAGATACCTTGGCTTCCCAATCTTCAAACCTCCAACTGCAATGGCAAGAATGATTCAAGATGCAATCCTCCAATCAACTGAAGCCATCACCACTTCACTCTCTAGAGTATACCTTTCATTATATGGAAAGGTTAGCCTCCTCAACATGATCATAATGCCAAAAAATCTCATATTATCTTCCATTCATTAAAATCACTAAACAGTTTCAAAATAAAATTAACCGATTATGCACCAAACTTCTCTGGAGAGGAAGGACTGTTGCCATTAGCTTGCGAGGTATCCAACGACCACGCAGGTTCAATGGACTGTCATTCCACTCAATACAGGCAATCATTTTACAAAAAACTCACAATATTCTACATAATCTGATCCTCTCCTATGGATACTCCAACATTATGAAAAGAATTACACCAACTGATCGTCCCCCGCCCTTTTCCAGTTCATGGATATCATTGCTAATAGATCATCTACAACTTTATAACCCGACGATGTCCTCTAACCTTAACCAAAAAATCACTTTGTGGGAAGCATACAATCTAATCAACTATAATCAACAACCCATTAAAACCAGCCTAAAAATAACCAACCAAAGACTCATTACACACTTCAAAAGATGGAGCCTTGAACCCAAATTTCTGGACTTCATCATTAAAATTAATCTTGATGCGCTTCCTACAAATTGGTTTCTTTATCACCGAAGAGGTTTTACTAGCATTGACCCTATATGTGGTTTATGTGCTCGTGAAGATGAAACCACAGACCATATTATACACCGCTGTCCAAGACTTAAAATACTGAAAGATATAATCATAATCAATTCTTACATAAGATCTGAAATGATTTTCTCACTTGAAAATGCCATTAATAGTGGAACTTTTTCAATAATAAGGCTCTCTATCTTTGTCCTTTATTCCATATGGATAGTGAGATGCAAAACTCTCATGGAATTACCCCCGCCACAAATCATACCATTGTTTTACCAGACTCTCAAAAAAATCAAGAAACGTGATCAGCTCCTTGCCTCCAGTAAAGTCTTTGACGACACCATGTCTCTAACCGCTCTATCCTTTTCCTGATTGTCAACTCCCACCTACCCAGAATTCTAGAATAGACAATATTAAAAAGAAAATAGTCGTGTTATTAAAAAAAAAAAAAAAAAAAAAAAGCTAATAACATTCATCAAGTTCTCAGTTTCTCATATTCTACACAAACCCTTCATTATACCTAACCACATAAGTGTATAACAACTACTAACTAACATATTCTAGCCATATGTTAATCAGAACTTTTTATAATATTATTGTACAATTTATTCATTAACTTATCCATTATCAAAATGTAATCACTATTTATTACTAATAAAATTTTTTGTTGAAATGAACTATAAAAGAACAGTTTATAAAATATGTTTGCTTATCAATAATTTATCTTGCTTCTAATAACTCCATTAATAATAATAATGGCTATCGAGAATTATTGGTTTAACTGTCATAAGATTTTATTGTTACATTCTATCTATCTATCTGTCTGTCTGTCTGTCTGTCTCTATCTATCTATCTATCTACCTACCTACCTACCTACCTACCTACCTACCTACCTACCTACCTACCTACCTACCTACCTACCTACCTACCTACCTACCTACCTACCTACCTATCTATCTATCTATCTATCTATCTATCTATCTATCTATCTATCTATCTATCTATCTATCTATCTATCTATCTATCTATCTATCCATCCATCCATCCATCCATCTATCTATCTATCTATCTATCTATCTATCTATCTATCTATCTATCTATCTATCTATCTATCTATCTATCTATCTATCTGTCTATCTATCTATCTATATTGAGGTCTGTTATAAGAATTTTCCCTTTTACAATCAGAGTTATATAGTATTATGGTAAGTTTGGTCTCTTACTATAACAACAATTTAGAATTCAAACTCTAGTATTTTTTTTCTTTTTAGAAAAACATCCAATTATTCATCATCAAATCAATATGCAGCTATTCTTAACTAAAAATAAAATAAGTAAAAATAAACACCAATATATAATATCAACTTTGTGTGTTTTTTTTTGTTTTCTTGTTTGTTTCTCCAAACACTCACTAGTACTAATGGGATAATTTCCTGCATTATAATCTGCTTTCAATTTAGTACTATCAGTAGATAATTTTATATATGAAAAAATGGATAGCAATAAAAAACAAAAACATCATTACATTTGGCTTCTTGAATCTTTACTTTTTTAATTCTATCAATTAATTTCACCAGCAATTCACACGTATTATTTTTGCTTCATCTCATTTTTTTTGCATCATTTTGTCTTTGCCTCCAGGAGTAAAAAGAATTTTGAGTTTTATTTCTAAGAATATGAAACAATATACATTTTATTTGAGTATAATTGTAGTAGTTGTCTTTTTTTTTTAAAAAATTAACTAATTGTAAAATTATAAAATTAGAAGTATTACTAATCTACTTTATTTTTAGTATTTTTAAATGCTGCCTTTCAAAACCTTAATTAATTTTTACATTATTTGTAGGAACTTTAGTCATATGCATTAATAAAACTTTTTATAACTATTTTCAATCAATGAATTTAGCATATGATTGTAGTGATCAATCAAACTGTTTATTCAGAAATTTTGTTTTTATATATCACAAAGGGAACGTAGATAATGATTACTTTGACCATTGCGCATATATACATGCAAATTCACATTAAGTAATTACTTTTATCAGTTAACTATTTGAAATATTTCTGCTTTGTTTCAGTTCTACAGTATATCTCAACCATGATTACATTTAAAATTGAATTCAGTAAAAATTCTACTGTTAAATAGTTTGCTATAAACAGTACTCTAACTAGAAACTTAAATTTCAGATTTTGATCAATATGTAAATATATTTAAAATAAAAAATGGCAAAAGCTAAACTAATCAATATAAAAACAACGTCAAATTAAAAGTTCACTAACAATGAGAATTTTTAAGTTGATGTTAGCTAATGTTTTAGTTTTAAATTAAGGGTGTAAATGTACTATAGTAGTCTAACAATGTATATTATGTGTATTTTACTAAATCTGGATCAATTCAATGACATGTGAAAAAGTTGAAAGAAGAAAAAAAAAGAAGCATTGGAATGGATATTTGTATTTATTATCGAATATCTTTCATAATAACTTATCTATGTTTTCTTATAAGCGTTTGATTATTTAAATATTAAGAGAGCTTTACACTGGTACCACTATGTAAACGTTTAAACATGGGATAATGTAAATCAAATTATGAAGCCATCTTAATATCTCACATTTATTGATTAATAAATACCTATTTACATGATACATTTACTATCAACAATCAAATAACAAACATAAAAATTAAAACTAAATACTCTTATTTATTTGTTTAAGTAATCTTCATAGCCCCTAATATGAAATTTCACATTTATTATGTAAACTGAACATAATGATTAATTCTTTTTTCATCTAAAGCCTTATTAAGTCATTAGTTTGAGGAATGATAAGACCTCACTTATTCATCTTGAGTGAAAAAAATATTTAAAAAAAAAATATTAGTAATAAAATCATAATTTATTAAATAAAATTATAATAAATAAATAAAATTAACTACATTTATATAAACAAAATAAAATAAATATTTTCCTATAAATATTAGAACTTAAGTTACATTCTTATATTTTAAATTTGTGGATTAATCAGAATTTACTCTTAACTTTAACTTATCCCAGCAATGTTTGTATTTAATCTTTAAATAAGAATAACAAATATTTCAATAATTTATTTATAATTAATATTTTTTCTGATAACTTTATTCATAAATGCCATGACTTACTAATAATTTAATTGTACTATAAATATTGAATGTTAAGATAAATAATTATAAATGCTACAATGACTTCCATTACAGGATAGCAACCAGGTATCTTTATTGCTCTAAATAATTAACCTTTGATTGATTTAACTTTAATGAAAAAAAGGAAAACACTTTAAAATTTGGAATTGTCTCTAATATTTGGATCTTTAGCAACATGAAAAAAATTATGCCATTTTGGATTTCTCCATTTTGTTCAAGTGATATCCTTAGGTTTCCCTAGGTATTGAGGACTAATCTTTAACTAAGATCATAATGAAAAACTTCAACCCTTCTACACTGGGTGTAACATATGTTAATAATAATAATAATAATAATAATAATAATAATAATAATAATAATAATAATAATAATAATAATAATAATAATAATAATAATAATAATAATAATAATAATAATAATAATAATAATAATAATAATAATAATAATAATAATAATAATAATAATAATAATAATAATAATAATAATAATAATAATAATAATAATAATAATAATAATAATAATAATAATAATAATAATAATAATAATAATAATAATAATAATAATAATAATCCCGCAGCAAATCTCTGCTGAGGTAAGAAGCAATCCTTAAGTTCTCCGATGTAAGTATTTATTTTTTACTTTTGTTCCAACTTGTTATTCGAAAAACAAACATAATACAGGAAAAATCGAATCATATAATAGATTAATAGTGTTTTTTGAAAAATATCGGTGTGTTTTAATATCTTTTTTTTTTAAAAAAAAAATACTGACTTGAGTCAGAATAAATCATGGCTACTGCGCAGTCAAGCGTGAGCGAATTAAGCACCAATACGAAATTAACAACATCGTTAGTTTCAAAATCGCCTATTTCATATGCAAAAGTACTTAAAAGTAATAGCAATACTACAGCACCAACCCAAATACCGCGCTTCCATAGAACAAACACAAATGATATTAAAAATCTTGATCTAAACACTCGAGAGGAAAATCAACCCCCAGCCGCAATCTGGACAAAAGAAACGCTTGAAAATGTGATGGACCGTTTCAGTAATACGGTGCCTCATATGTTATTTGAAACATTTTGCAGGTTTTTTCACCAACATCATTAGTACTCGCAGTAACCGATAATCAATGCTCATTATATCGTTTCCCAAAAGCTTTATTATATGAAGCAATCACACAAAATGCACTATGGGAAACAATCTCTTGTATCGCAGACCATCCAAATTCTCGATATATAACCATTGATTTTTATACTCAGCAGCAAAAAGAACGGTTTCAATCCACTATTTTAGCACTTGATAATTACGCACTCATAATTATAGATGAAAACCGGAAAAATATAATTACTGGAGTGCTTAAAAATACTTATCTTAAATACAACGTACAAGATTTTCAAAAAATGATAAACCCATTTGGAAAAGTAATTGCCCTACAGCCTATATATTTAAAAGACACACCTATACCGATATGTAGTAATCGTTTTGAATTTAAAATAAAACTACATAAAAATGTAGATGCCTCAATGATTCCAACACAGATTACAGATCAAGAAGCGACACTCTCTCTTCACATAAGAGGTCTAAAGCCACATTGTTTTGGCTGTGGACAGAGAGGACACCTAGCAACTCAGTGCGATAACACAAAAAGCAATCACTGTGAACAAACTAAAATCCTCTCCCCAGAACAACCCAGTGATGATGAAAATAAAATTTATAATAACACTACATCCATTGGCAACCCAATAATAGAAACCGGAAAAAACCAGGTTCAAATACCCACAAACAAAAATGATAATGGAGCAGAATTGCCTATCCCAAAGACCAACCAAAAAAATAATAATACAAAAACTAACACAGAAATCCAAAATTCAAACGAAAATAACTCTCAAGAAACCACAACACAAAATACAGCAATTACATCACAGGATCAGCATCTCAATAAAACAAAAGGGGTACCAAGTAAAAATCAACAAACAGAAAGTAAACACACACAGCTATATAATGAAAATATAAATCCAGATAATATAAAGATACCAATAATAAAAAAAACTACAATTATAAACAAAACTGCATCAAACATAATGGATGCAATAGAAGCCCCCTCTTCCACCTATTCAAGAGAATACACCAGAGGGAAAAAGAAAGCCAGGTAGACCACCTAAAAACCATGAATCCAAAAAGGCAAAAAAAAACAGACCAAAAGCACAACTCATCAGACATATACAATTTAGAAAGTGATGAAATAGAAATGGATGTAAGCCAACAACAAATGGACACCTGTTCGGTTTCATCACAAATTGCCTGCATAGAGTCTGAAGCAATATTAAATGAAAGAAAAACTGATAATAAACCCAACAATGTCTTAAATATGTATCAGCATCCATCTACTGCAATATAAACAAAAATTTAGTATTAAAAATAAATACCCTGTTAAAAAATTATTAAAAACGTGAAGATAAAAATTGGATCTCTCAACATTAGAGGCTTAAATGCCACCAAAAAACTTTTTGATCTCAAAAAATGGTTACATACAACACAACCACACATACTGGGGCTTTTGGAAACAAAAATATACAGCAGCTCTCAAATTGATCCACAAAAATATTTAGTCAGCCAAGGTTTTTGTGCCTGCTCAAGGCAATCATCATCACCACCAGGTGGCACAGGCATAATTATATCCCACAACTGCCCTTTCGATTCTTTTAAAATTATATATATTGACTCTAATCTTATCATATTAACACTCCATCATAAAAATATCACACTTAACCTAGTATTTGTATATATACCACCAGGCCCTGTCATCATCTCCAGAATAATAGCAACAATAAATTCAATGCTTACAGCAACACCAAATCCCATAATACTCCTGGGAGATTTCAACATGACCTACCAAACTTTTGTCACCAAATGGATCCATCAAATAACAATCCCACTTATGAGTGCTGAGGATTTTCTCCCATCAAACTCAATATCTTTTAATAACAATAGATATAAGTCACTTATTGATTTGTGTTTCTACTCACCAATGTTACATCATTATTTTAATCTTGAAGTCTGTCCATCTATAATCTCAGATCATGCTGCTCAGTTCATCACGCTCGACCTAACAAAAATACAGAATACAACAATAGCCCTCCAAAAGACTATGCGAATACTTCTTCCAGCACAAACAACTGAATTCCTATATTCAGAAACATATATAATGCTCCAAAAACTTCAAAACATGTCACTCGATCCAGTACAAAAGTATATAGCATTCACCAATATACTTTCTTTCAACATCAATCATATTACCTGCAACTCAACACCCCCCACCAGATTATTAGCATTGGCAGATGAACTACATAAAAGAATAACCATTTCCAGACCAACTACAGATAATCAAACACAAATTAAAAAACTTACAGAAATGTACAACAATACATGCAATACACTAAAGCAATATGTAGCAATAAAAAAGAAAAAAAATATGCCTTACACAACAACATACTTGGACCAGAGCATACATACGGTGGGCATTGGGATACCCATCCACAGTCAGAGTGCCTATGGCACTTGAAATAGATGGCTCTATAACAGCTGGACATAACATGATAAACCCAATATATCAACACTTTAAAAAAAACTGCAAAAACAGAGAGTGTACATACCAAATGAAGACATATTTGGAGACCCTGAAACAGACACACCAATAACAACAACTGACATTGTATTTCAACTTGCAACAATAACAAACACATGTCACCCAGGACCACAAGGAATTCCCAAATTTGTGTTCAAACATCTTAGTCACTTCACAGCAAAATACCTGTGTGATCTAGCCAATTACATATCCCAAAAAATTTACAACATACAAAGTCTATACCCAATTGCAATGGTTCCATTTAACAAAAAACCAACAGCAATATCATCTTTATCTAATCTACGACCAATTTCAATGGGACCTTTAGGAATAAAAATTCTTGAAAGAGTGATAAAGGAAAAAATAGAACAACACATACTCCCTGTGTTATCATCAGCACAATATGCCAAAAAAGGATCATCCATTGGCCAGGGTGCCTTAATGTACAAAACAATTATTGAAGTAGTAAAAAAAGAAAGAAATATGCACCAATTATAGTTCAACTAGACATTGAGGCAGCTTTTGACTCAGTGCCTATAGCCAAATTATTAGACGTGCTGAAAAAAACAACAACACCTCCATCCCTACTATATATAATAGCCAATCTGCTACTCAGCCGTGAAATTCACATCACATTGAATGGGAAAAAATCACCAGCCTTCAGACCGAGTCAATCCATCCCACAAGGATCCCCCCTAAGTGCCTTGCTCTTTACAATATATATAAATCCTCTATTAATAGAGATACAGAAAAAAATAAAAGGCATTCAAATTCCAAACACTGCTTTAAATATATCATGCATAGCCTATATGGACGATGTAACCGTTTTCCTCCCCTCTAAAAAGAACCTCCCCATATTACAAGAGATAATCAAGAATTATACCTCAAATTTTAATTTAAAAATTAACACAAATAAAACTGCTGCATGGTCAATATACACAGGCAAGCACTGTACAGAGATGTTTAATGGTAAACCATCTGCTTTCCTTGGTTTCCCATTCTACCTTGGAACCAATGGAATGAGGCAAAAAATTCAAAATAAATTAAAAAAAGATGCTGAAAAAATCACAGCCTCACTTGAAAAGTCATACCTGTCAATATATGCAAAGGTAGCACTATTTAATCAACTTATAACTACAAAAATTACATACTATACACCTATAATCAAATTTGCAAAAACATTCATATCTAAAATCTCGTCAATCTGTAACAAACTAATATGGAAGAGAAAGACAGTGGCAATCTCTTTAAAAAATCTGAGCAGACCACCACATAGCAATGGACTTGGACTCCATACAATCAATGTTTTTTACACACAGAAATCAGTAAATCTAATAACAGCAACCATAAAAAGATTTCCAGACCTGGAGTGTGTAATCAGTATAATACCCACAGACAGACCACCCCCTTCATATGGATATCTATCCACACTGATTGAAGAACTCAAGCCAATATACAACAAAATATCACTCAATAATGACAACAAGTATACATACTGGGACATTTACAATATACTACATCCCAACCAGACACCCAATCTACATCCATCAGTTCTTGGAATAGACAACAGGCAACTACTGCAACAATTCAGAAAATGGTCATTAGAACCAAAATTATTTGATTTTCTACTTAAGCTTAATCTCAATGCTCTACCCACAACCCATTTCCTTAGATTTCGTAGATTCTATACAAATATAGACCCCATGTGTGGGCTATGTCATAGAGAAGAAGAGACACAAGATCATTTTCTTCATTCCTGCAGTGCCCTAGAAACAATACGTCGCACAATGTTTACCACATACAGAAAGGCTATCATTTCAATTGATGAAATAATAAATACATTTAAAAAAGGCAACAACCCTGCTATTCGTGCAGCAACATACAGCCTTTATGCCTACTGGTGCACCAGATGCACTTTTGCACTTGCCAATAACCCTCGACGCCACCCAGCAACATATTCAATAAAACTAGAACTGTTAAGAAAAAGAGACAGCATCCTAGCTCAACCAGATATATTTGCAGCCACATGGTCACACTTGAAACAGAGATCCAGTCTATGAAATATAAAGACCAATAAGATAGATGATGACATTTTCAACATCAGCATTTTTTCCAACTTTAAAAAAAAATGCAAGCATAAACTGAACTAAATAGAAGACCAAATTTAAAAACAAGAAGAAAAAAAAAGTATGCAGAAAAGATAAAGACTTATATACTGAAAGTTGTAATTTGTTTTTCATTTGTAAAAAATCAATATATGACTCTGTAACTTTTTAGACTCAATAAAGTTTTGCTTTGAAACATAATAATAATAATAATAATAATAATAATAATAATAATAATAATAATAATAATAATAATAATAATAATAATAATAATAATAATAATAATAATAATAATAATAATAATAATAATAATAATAATAATTTCAATTCAATTCAATTCAATTCAGTTTATTAGTAAACAACAGCTTACAAAGCCAATAAAACGTTTACAATGATTAAAATTAAAATTTACATAAAATTTTGATTTAATGAATCTAATATATACTTTTTAAATATTTTAAAATCTGATGTAAACTCTACATCACTAAACATATCATTATATTCATTTTGTAATCTATATACAGGTGCATTTTTTACACATTTATGTTTAATTAATGGTAAATGAAAAAGTTTGTGATTTCTGCTATTGAAAGTTGGTATTTTATATAGCAGATTTGTTACTGAATTATCAAAAGTTATTGTGCCATTTATCATTTTATATAAAAAACACATATCAGATAATATTCTCTTAACACACAATTCATTATTATTATGAAATGAAGTTTTATACACATATTTACAATATTTATCATAAACCTTTTGTATTTTTTTCATATTCGTTTCATTTATAGAATTCCATATAATGGATCCATAGTGTAAAATTGGCAATATCAAACTATTAAATATTAATTTATTAGTCTGGAAATCAAAAACAATTTTTGATCTGAGCATCCTGCCAATGAGTTTAAATGCTTTATTAACAGAATATGTTATATGGTTATTAAAAGTAAAATTGCTTGTGAAAATTATACCCAAATCTTTATGATCAGTAATTTTCTTAATTTCAAGATGATCAATATGGTAACTACCCCGTATTAACATTGTTTTTCTTGAATATGTCATAGCATTACATTTGTCAATATTTATTTTCATGTTATTTTCTTGGCACCACTTGTAAAATACATCTATATAATTTTGTAAAGTTTTAATATCTTCTTTACTATTAATCTCCAGAAAAATTTTAATATCATCTGCATAGCATAACACACTCCTACTTGGAATAAGTGTTATCAAATCTGATATATAAATAGCAAAAAATATTGGGCTTAACACACTCCCCTGTGGAAGTCCAAGTCTAGATTTAAAATTATTTGACTGTTTATTATTGTAATAAACATAATTGCTTCTATCAGATAGAAATGACTTGAATAAATTCATTAGATTGATTGAAAACCCAATTTTCTCTATTTTCATAAGAAGTAATCTATGATCAACTCTATCAAAAGCCTTTGTTAAATCAAAATATATTACATCCAATTGACTTCTTGCCTCAATAGCTCTACCTATGGCATCTGATATATGGACTAAATTTGTTTCTATTGACCTTCCTGGAAGAAACCCATGTAAAGAATAAGGAAGAATATTTTTTAAATAATGTATAATTCTGTAATAAATTGATTTTTCAAAAATTCTTGATGGTATAGGTAGTAAAGAAATAGGTCTATAATTTCGGACCTCTGATTTTTTCCCAGATTTGTATACAGGTATTACTTTAGCTGTTTTCCAATAGTTAGGAAAAATTGATGTTTTAAGTGACAAATTAAAAATATACAATAAAACTGGAGCCAAAAGTTCAATGCATCCTTTATAAATAAAAACTGGTATATTATCACAAGCAATACTTTTTTTATTTTTTATTAATTTTGTAGAATGGTATATTTCATCCAAATCAAATTTTAATATGTTTATGGAATCATTATTGAATATAAGATTTTGAATAAATGGATATTCCAAGATTAAGTTATTATCCAATTCACATTGAGTTGAAAAATAAGTCATAAAATCATTTGATTCTATATCTACTACACATGTATTTTGTCTAACTGAAGTATAATGAGTCTTTAATACATTCCAAAAATATGCTGGATCTTTATGTATTTTGTTTTGAGTCAGTTTAATATATTCTTGAAAATCATATTTTTCAAGTACTTTTACTATGCGTCTATAATTCCTATAGTTATTCAAATACAAAAAGCATTTATATTTCTTATAATATCTATGAAAAAATTTTTTTCTCTTTATACATCGAACTAGTTTCACAGAGAACCATTTTGGAAATTTAATACCTCTACTTTGCTTAACTGGAATGAATCTATCAACAGTATCTGACAATATTTGATGAAATATATTGGTAGCTAATGATGGGCATTGACATTCATAAACTTCACTCCAAGAAATATGTTTAATGGCTTGATACAGATTATAATAGTCTCCTCGTGCATAACATTTATTTGCATAGGTTATGGAATTTTTCCTGAATCTAGTTACCACTGACAGTTGCAATTCTAGTGCTGGATGATATACATCTTCTGATACTAGAGGATATTCAGAATTATTAATAATTATATCTGTAATTCTTGTAAATATCAAATCCAAAATATAATTTTGTTTATTAAATATTTTGTTTACTTGTTGTAGATCTAATAGTTTAATAAATTGATCCAGTTCAATAAATGTTGGTGTATTTTCTTTTTCCTTAGTGTTTTCATGATAAGCAACATTGAAATCTCCTAAAAGAATCATTTCATATTTATATTGTATGAGATATAATTCCAGGATTTCAAGATTTTTTCTGAATTCATTTATTGATATATTTGGTGGTATATATAAATTTCCAATTATGAGTTTTGAGTTTTTTATCTCTAATTCAATCCATACTGACTCAAAAGTTATATTTTCAATATTTATCTCTTTATGTATAATATCATTCTTGACAGCTGTTAGTACACCACCTCCTCTTGATGCAATGGTGTTTGGTCTATCATATCTAATTACATTATATCTATTATCTATCAATTGATCATTTATGATATTTTCTTGTAACCATGTTTCTGTGAGACAAATAATATCATAATTTTCAGTAAGAATATTATGTTTTACAGTAAATAATTTTGTGCGTAAACCTCTAACATTTTGTACATAAATACTTAACTTTTTATTTGACTTATCCATCATGACAATATGATTGATTGATTATAACTTCTATTTTCTACTTCAAAAGTATTATATTTATGTTCCAATTTTTTTATGTCAGTACTAATACTTTTATTCATATCTGCAATTTCTTCAGTTGTTTTAATAGAATTATTATTATGTAAGCGACCATAGTAAGGTAGCAATACTGATAATAATAATAATAATAATAATAATAATAATAATAATAATAATAATAATAATAATAATAATAATAATAATAATAATAATAATAATAATAATAATAATAATAATAATAATAATAATAATAATAATAATAATAATAATAATAATAATAATAATAATAATAATAATAATAATAATAATAATAATAATAATAATAATAATAATAATAATAATAATAATAATAATAATAATAATAATAATAATAATAATAATAATAAAGATGTACACAGCCACTTGGTCAATATTACAACAGCACTCAAAATTATAGAGAAAAAAAAAAGACTAAGAAAAAACAGAACTAAGAGCTTTACAAGTGCACAAAACTAATTGGATGTATATATTTTAAAGAAAATAATGTAAACTCAAATTTGTAAACCACATGCATATCCTTTGTCTTTGTTACCCCCCCCCCAATTACAATTTTCAACTTATTTATACTAACTTCAATTCATCTGCATGTGGTAAAATAGTTATAAATGTAACTTTTTCTTGTTATATTCAATAAAGTCCTTTTGAAAGATGATGATAATAATAATAATAATAATAATAATAATAATAATAATAATAATAATAATAATAATAATAATTTTAATAATAATAATAATAATAATAATAATAATAATAATAATAATAATATCATCATCATTAAATAAAGATGAAAGTTCTCCTGTAATGATAGTGTTCTTGTTATTGCCCATTATATGTCAACCTTACTTCTAAATTAATCACAAAAACATTGTGTCCTTAAACTTTAATCAAGTTTTTAAAATATTAACTAAAGGATATACTATATTCCCAACCTCATCTTGATATTTGATCATCACTTTTAAATTAGTAGATAACATTCTTGAAATGGCAACTTTGCTTTAAATTTTATCTATTGAAGATATAATTCATGTAATTTATTAATAATCTTTTAAACTTTCCTAAAAAATATAATCACTTCTTTGGCTGTGATTGCAGAAAATAGTTTAATGTTAACAAAATGGAGACCTTTTGAGTCTTCTTTAAACCTTTAAAGAAATCAAAGACTAATTTCTAATGTCCACTCTGTATGTTCCTCTCATTACAAACATTATTAATATATGATTATTCTATGGTAAATAAATGTGGATAAGTTCCTG
Source organism: Epiperipatus broadwayi (assembly GCA_028023455.1). Taxonomy (NCBI): domain Eukaryota; kingdom Metazoa; phylum Onychophora; class Udeonychophora; order Euonychophora; family Peripatidae; genus Epiperipatus; species Epiperipatus broadwayi. The sequence goes on from JAQFVV010014192.1 coordinate 38,205, forward strand.
GACCCACCAGTTACATCAATAAGCATAATAAGTTATTGGTTTTGTTTAATTCTGTGTTCAAAAAACATCATGATCTTTTTTCTTAGTCATCTAATAGTTCACATTTGAGTTTTCTTGAAAGCATGATGAATGTGTGTGTGAATAGTCTTTATTTTTAAATTGATGTTTATAATCACGACAGAAAATTAAATTATGGCCTTTATTTCCAAGAGGTTGGTTTGTAGCCAAAGGCAGAGAATGATAAAAATCTCTTGATTATACAGGCTGCCATTCAATCACAACTTTCTATTTAGGTATCTACATTTGCAGATCATTTTAAAGTGAAGGAAGTTTGCACTTTGGATGATTATTCTAATATTAAATGGTATTTAGTGAACTTTTTGAAGTTAAAAGAAAAAGTGAAAAGATAAGAGATTAATTATAAATAGAACTGCATTGTGGAGATTGATAATATATTAGAGGCAGGGCAAAATTAGTTATTCAAATTAACAGAAGATAACAAATACAGTGATTCAGGTCTATGCCTTAACAAGTTCTTCTTGTAGTAAAGAAATAAAGGATTTTTATGTGGTGTGAGAGATTTTAATGTTATAACTAGTAACCTTGAAAAATGAAAAATTCTGTAAATAAATTTTGTTATGCTGACAAAAGAGGACACAGACCTGTGAATTTTGCAGAAAAAGAAAAAAACTATATAATATCAATATTTTTTTTGTGTGTGAAAAATGCTAAAATCTTTTTAGCACAATTTATTTCAGAATCTTAGACACCTTCAATTAATGTCTGTCAAATCATTAAGATATCTATATTATATATTCTAATCAAAATTTTAATTAATGATTCTTGTTTAATCTTCAGATGAACCACATCTTATTTTTAATTCAAATTCAAATATCAACTTTAAAAACAATTCAATATTCATCAAAATATATCAATCAAAATACTGTGTTTGTTATAAAAGAAACACTATTTTTATGACTTAAAATGGAAATACTATTTTTATATTTTATACAAATTGCTTTTTTAAATAGTTATACTTTGAAAAGTCTTCTTTTTCAATTTAGATAATTATTTTGTTATGATTTTTTGCATGTCTTTTACGATTTAGAAAAACAAAAATATTTAATTAAGAAGTTGTTTTGAACGTAAGTAAACGTTGAACAGTCTTACATAACCCAGTAAGTCAAGTTATATTTTAACTAAAAATAATTTGGCTTTATCAGATTCAAGGCTTCTATAATTTTCCATAAGAAATATTTTTGTCTAACATTTATTAAAAATATTTTTATTAAAAAAAAAATTTTTAAATGAGCTGAAATTGAAAATAAAGTCGTCTAACGGTCATTATTTTTAGTATTTTTTTTTTTTAATGGCTTCGAAAATTTCTAATACTGAAAGACAAATACAATAGCAAAAATAAAGTACATTATACACGATATATATATAAATGTTTTGTTTATATGCGAATTAAAGTGTGCAAGCGTATGGATATCTATATAAATTCTTAGTACTCACTTAATATAATAATTCATACATTCAAGCAGTAAATTTTTGGACTTCATAACAGATACTTAATTTAGAATATTTGTAATATTAAAAAGGTCATCGTATAAAAATATTATGGAAAATAGTTATATAAAATATTCAATCTTACTCTGGGTTTTTTAACACTTTCTTACAATATTTAAAAAAATCTAAAGAATAGAAATAATATATTTTAAATAACCAAACATATTACATTTTCAGATTTATAACAAAATTATTTTTTTCGCAAATTACTTTTAAATTGTAATGAAAATCTATCTTTTGTGCACATATGTATGTATTATATCAATTTTGTGCGCTACGTATGTATATTTATTACAGATGCCTCCACCACCCCTCTAATACATAGTGTACACCATGAGGCTCAATCCTAATTCAAGCCCCATGACATTACTGTTATTTATTAATCCATAGATTACATAACTTTAGGAACCCAAAATGATAAACCAATAACTACAATCTAAATTTTAAATTCCAATCTAAATAAACAATAAGCAAAGATTTAAAACAAATCTTTCAGATAGACATGATAACTAACCACTTACAACAAATAACATTTAATGTGTCATGATTGCAAACCCAAAATAACAATATATATTATATCAGATGAGGGAATGCAATCAAGAAATAAAATGAAATAAAATTATATTAAAGTAGAGAAAAAGCAAACCTTTCTTTTATTATGGTTATTAATAAATTACTTACAACAATGGAGTAAAAAAATGATCATGAATGTGTCTAAGATGTAGAATGAGCTGTTTCAAAAAGTAGCTAGAAAAAAAATCTATTGTGGAAGAACCTTCAATTTCTTACATGAAGGAGTTAAGGTTAAAATTTGATGTCAAATGGCGATCAATTGGAATGCTAGTATTAACAAGAAAGCTCATTTATAAGTATTCGAGAAAATGAGAATAAACGTAAAGAAAATATAACCGAATAAGGAATTTGAGTTAAAGACTGTATAAGTAAAGTCAAAGCATTAGAATTTCTAAAATGATAGTTAATTTCCCACTATAGATCAAGAAACATAGATTTGAAAGCATGCAATAAAGAAGCATTGATGATACTCCACTTGAAACAAACTTGTAAAGCAAATACAAGTAATAATGAAAGTAAACATGCAGTTCTAAGTGCAAGGAGTTCATTGGGGAAGAGAAATTATCATCTGCAGAGCTATCCCCTTTCAAGATCCAGATGAAATTGGTTTATCTCTCCACACCCTGGATTAATAAACATCAAGCTAATTCATTATTAATTCTCCTTATAACTCTCCATTTCAAAACACCAATTTGAAGGCCATTAAAGACAACCTATCTGTAAAACATTCAAGAATACTTATGAATTGCCATTTATATGTAAATAATGAAACAGACAGATCGAAGAATCGATCTTAGTTTCATGGTTGTCATTTAAGAACGGTAATTCTAAACCACTATTTACCCGCAATGAGACTTTGTCTATTCCAAGCCACATAGATTTTAAGTTATTTATTTTGTGTTTGTTTAAAAAGAATTTAATGTAAAGAGTATGAGTATAAATGTCACAAATCATGGTAAATAATATTTGTGTGTGTGTGGTTTGTGGATTTATATTAGCTCAATTTAAAAGTTTCAATTGCGTGTATATTTTCTTTAAATTTTAATTTTGCAAATTATACAAAGTCATTTAAAAATGCTGATCAAAAGTCACATTCCTTTGATCAGTATTTTTAATCAAAATCTTACTTGTACAAAATGTATAGAATAATTAATTTGTACTTCGATAAATTAAGATAATGAATTTATATTTTTGTATTCACGAATTCCGATGTAATTGTTTTGTCAATTTAGAATCATGTATTAAATTTAAAAATAAATGAAAACCGAACAATGGAAATGAGAAACGTAGAACTCTTATCAAGAAAGGCAAATGCTATTGTATAGTCAAAAATTAGATATTGCTGGAGGCCGAAAATCAAAGGAGGCGGAGTTATGAACAAAAACTAGGCAGAAAGGTCAACCGTAGCCATCTTAAATATAATAGACACTCTAACTTTTGACTTGGCTGTGCTTGGATCGTCTCAAGCTACAGCAAAGTAGTTGTTCCAGAGAAATCACTTCAACCATTATTAAGAAGTTGCCCGGTAAACTGCAATCATGATGGGCTAAGTCCAAGAAGCTGATCCCTGTTCTGCCACTTTAAATCTTTCGTACCGCTGATCTGTAATGTTTTCCGTGCTTCCAGTCTTCCAAATTCCAACATTTAAATTAACCATGCCGTTCTAAGAAATTCAAAATGCGCGCCTACGTTCTCCATACATATCACCACAAGAAGAAAACCGGACGAAGAAAGAATGGTAACTTTTGTTACATGAACTTTTTAACTTTCCTCTCAGTAATAATTTTATATTCAATCTGTTAATCAAAGTAATTGCATGTAAATTTCTTGCTTTCCATTTGAAAATGTTACACTAAAACCTGTCAGTAAATTTCTTCTCTAATATTTCTATGCTCTAGTCTTTAGATGATAAGTCTTAATATTTGTGCCTACTAATAATCCAGTTGTGAATACATTTATATTTTTACTATTACTTATTTTACAAACAAAACGATGCCAATAATAATATTTCTCAACTCTAATTAAAGTCAGTAAAGTTTATCTCATAATATTTATTATATTCATTTTAAAAGTAATTTTCTTTTATCGAACTAAAAATTGTTTCATTTATGTTGAGTTGAGAAATATTCAAGTATTTTTATTGTTTCTTTTACTTCGTCATGATATTTTAATCTATACTCCAAATCTCAATACTTAAATAGTCTAAAATTTTATTATACTTTTTTTATATATTATTACGGAGTAAGAATAATAAGTGAATTTTTTGCTATTATTACCTTCCGAACAATCTGGGGAGTTATGGGTTTCAGAGTGAAATTAATTAATTATTACTTTTGCGATCGTTTGATTTCGCCATGTTTTATTGAATAGTTATATCGGACTGTTGCGTAGAAAAGGTTACGGAGAGAAAAGGTTTTATATAATTTCGTTTTAAAATCCACTTCCGATCACTCTTCCTCGATGTTACTGTGGCAATGCCTTTACCTTCGCCTAAGTTGGCGTCTCGTTTTACTACCACATGGAGAGAAAGAAATTCTTCTCCAGGTAATCTCTTGGATCACCGGGGTTCGAAAATGAGCCCGGCTGGTTGTAGTGTCCCGGATCTACTTGGGGGCATTAAGACTTGTCAAAGTACAAGCCGCCCGGTATTCCGTCAATGCACCGCAAGTTATTATTTGTAGTATACCTTAATCCATGCAACCATCAGTACATCAGTATTATATATTATATTTTTATATAAAACCGCCTCCCATTTATCCGTATACGCAATGGTTTGAATCTATTAAAATAAAACAACTTAATATAAACTAGTAGTTAAATATTTTAAGTGCTCCAATTACTCTGATTCTCATATCAACCTGTACAACCATTTAAACATATAAATATTGGCATGAGTTTGTTAATCAGTACAAACCGATTATTGATGACTAGCAGCAATTTATTATAAATACATATGAGAGTTTTACCGTACCTGTAAATAATATTATTCAATGCTTTCAATAATTTATTAAAAATTTATCTAACCTAATTTTGTCTCTCTTGCATTATTACTCTCGAAATCTAGTCAATCACCTGCTGTCTGTATCGACAACTTAAATATATACATTAAATTATTAGCGTACCAATATCCCGACTATAAGATATCTATGAAATAGCTGATTGTAGGTAATTTAGTCTGTGTTTTTCGATGAGCTAGTAAAGGGAAAACCCCGTACCGTTGTAATGTTGTCATCGGTGGGTCATGCCAGGGTTTTGGGTTTGAATTTAGTTCGCCTTTTGGAATTTTTTGAACACTGTACCGGTAAAAATCACCATGCCTAATCACACACAGTAATCCGAATTCGAACCCAGTCCACGTCTAGGAATAAATTCCAAAATGCAAACTAAATTCAAACCCAAAACCCTGGCATGACCCACCGATGACAACATTACAACGGTACGGGGTTTTCCCTTTACTAGCTCATCGAAAAACACAGACTAAATTACCTACAATCAGCTATTTCATAGATATCTTATAGTCGGGATATTGGTACGGCTAATAATTTAATGTATATATTTAAGTTGTCGATACAGACAGCAGGTGATTGACTAGATTTCGAGAGTAATAATGCAAGAGAGACAAAATTAGGTTAGATAAATTTTTAATAAATTATTGAAAGCATTGAATAATATTATTTACAGGTACGGTAAAACTCTCATATGTATTTTATAATAAATTGCTGCTAGTCATCAATAATCGGTTTGTACTGATTAACAAACTCATGCCAATATTTATATGTTTAAATGGTTGTACAGGTTGATATGAGAATCAGAGTAATTGGAGCACTTAAAATATTTAACTACTAGTTTATATTAAGTTGTTTTATTTTAATAGATTCAAACCATTGCGTATACGGATAAATGGGAGGCGGTTTTATATAAAAATATAATATATAATACTGATGTACTGATGGTTGCAGGGATTAAGGTATACTACAAATAATAACTTGCGGTGCATTGACGGAATACCGGGCGGCTTGTACTTTGACAAGTCTTAATGCCCCCAAGTAGATCCGGGACACTACAACCAGCCGGGCTCATTTTCGAACCCCGGTGATCCAAGAGATTACCTGGAGAAGAATTTCTTTCTCTCCATGTGGTAGTAAAACGAGACGCCAACTTAGGCGAAGGTAAAGGCATTGCCACAGTAACATCGAGGAAGAGTGATCGGAAGTGGATTTTAAAACGAAATTATATAAAACCTTTTCTCTCCGTAACATTTTCTACGCAACAGTCCGATATAACTATTCAATAAAACATGGCGAAATCAAACGATCGCAAAAGTAATAATTAATTAATTTCACTCTGAAACCCATAACTCCCCAGATTGTTCGGAAGGTAATAATAGCAAAAAAAATATTCACTTATTATTCTTACTCCGTAATAATATATAAAAAAATTATAATAAAATTTTAGACTATTTTAAGTATTTGAGATTTGGAGTATAGATTAAAATATCATGACAAAGTAAAAGAAACAATAAAAATACTTGAATATTTCTCAACTCAACATAAATGAAACAATTTTTAGTTCGATAAAAGAAAATTACTTTTAAAATGAATATAATAAATATTATGAGATAAACTTTACTGACTTTAATTAGAGTTGAGAAATATTATTATTGGCATCGTTTTGTTTGTAAAATAAGTAATAGTAAAAATATAAATGTATTCACAAATGGATTATTAGTAGGCACAAATATTAATAATTATCATCTAAAGACTAGAGCACAGAAATATTAGAGAAGAAATTTACTGACAGGTTTTAGTGTAACATTTTCAAATGGAAAGCAAGAAATTTACATGCAATTACTTTGATTAACAGATTAAATATAAAATTATTACTGAGAGGAAAGTTAAAAAGTTCATGTAACAAAAGTTACCATTCTTTCTTCGTCCGGCTTTTCTTCTTGCGGTGATATGTATGAAGAACGTAGGCGCGCATTTTGAATTTCTTAGAAAGGCATGGTTAATTTAAATGTTGGAATTTGGAAGACTGGAAGCACGGAAAACATTACAGATCAGCGGTACGAAAGATTTAAATTGGCAGAACAGGGATCAGCTTCTTGGACTTAGCCCATCATGATTGCAGTTTACCGGGCAACTTCTTAATAACGGTTGAAGTGATTTCTCTGGAACAACTACTTTGCTGTAGCTTGAGACGATCCAAGCACAGCCAAGTCAAAAGTTAGAGTGTCTATATTATATTTAAGATGGCTACGGTTGACCTTTCTGCCTAGTTTTTGTTCATAACTCCGCCTCCTTTGATTTTCGGCCTCCAGCAATATCTAATTTTTGACTATACAATAGCATTTGCCTTTCTTGATAAGAGTTCTAGTTCTCATTTCCATTGTTCGGTTTTCATTTATTTTTAAATTTAATACATGATTCTAAATTGACAAAACAATTACATCGGAATTCGTGAATACAAAAATATAAATTCATTATCTTAATTTATCGAAGTACAAATTAATTATTCTATACATTTTGTACAAGTAAGATTTTGATTAAAAATACTGATCAAAGGAATGTGACTTTTGATCAGCATTTTTAAATGACTTTGTATAATTTGCAAAATTAAAATTTAAAGAAAATATACACGCAATTGAAACTTTTAAATTGAGCTAATATAAATCCACAAACCACACACACACTAATATTATTTATCATGATTTGTGACATTTATACTCATACTCTTTACATTAAATTCTTTTTAAACAAACACAAAATAAATAACTTAAAATCTATGTGGCTTGGAATAGAAAAAGTCTCATTGCGGGTAAATAGTGGTTTAGAATTACCGTTCTTAAATGACAACCATGAAACTAAGATCGATTCTTCGATCTGTCTGTTTCAATA
>JAQFVV010014193.1:0-46211 GCA_028023455.1 Epiperipatus broadwayi
CGTGGAGAAGAGAAGCTGAAGATCGGAGAAGATGGATTAAACTTGGAGAGACCTTCATCCTGCAGTGGATTGATAATGGTTGATAATGATGATATATATATATATATATATATGATTTGAATGCTTTCTTTTGTAGCATTTATCATAAAAAATGGGCTTGTTTGAGCTACTATATATATATTATATTTAATGTTTTCACCATTGTATGATGTAGATAAATTATTTTTTGGGCTAAACTGTGTATTATTTTCCTTTACATACCGATTTTTCAATGAAATAGTATCCACCATTGTGAAGGTTAACTTTTGAAAGAAAAATTGTTAAATCTTATACAGTGACATGACTGAGTGCAAGATGAGAAATGAAATTCAGCTTGAAGTAGTTTAGCCTTCATAAACCTTCTAGTGTTCCAGAAATACTCTGTCTTTAGATTTATGTAAAAAAATCATCAATTTTTTTGCCAGTAGAAAAAATAGTCTTTATATTAAAACTAGATAGTCTTTTATTGATCTTATCAATAACTCCTTTAATATAAGGTAAAACCACTCTATTATAAGATGAATTGTCAATTCCATCCTCTTTTTTCCCTTGAGCATCAATGCTATGTAAAGCCTTACATATGATGTTTTTATTATAATCATTAGAAAGTAGAATATTTTTTGTAGGTACTATTTTTTGAACAAGATGTTTCTTATCAGACAAACAATAAGCTCTAGTCAAAAGATTTATTGCCACAGAAAATATTTGAGTAGGGTGATGATGAGAATTAAAATTGAGATATCTATTTGTATGTGTGGATTTCCTGTAAACTGATACCGAAAAGATTTCATCACATGTTTTTGTAATTAAAACATCCAGAAAAGAAAACAATTTGTTATTTCCCAATTTCATAGTGAATTGAATATTAGGATGCCAACTATTTAGAAAAACAAGAAAAGAATTTAAGGCATTAATGCCATGAGGCCATATAACAAATGTATCATCCACATATCTTAGCCAAATAAAAGCTCTTAGAAGCTGCATTTAATACTTGACTTTAATAATTATCCATGAAAAGATCAGAAATTACAGGTGACATTGGAGATCCTGTAGAAAGTCCTTTAATTTGTCTAAACTTTTGAGTATCATGAATAAAAAAATGTATTTTCAAGGCAATGCTTCACTAATGGAATAATAAAATCAGGCAAATCATTGTATTGGGCTATTATAAATAATGCTTTTTCAATAGGAATATTAGTAATCATCCAAGAAACATCAAATCTACCCAATAAATTAGTTCCGCTTAGTTTTAAGTTTTTAATTATGGAACTAAAATGACTTGACTTTTTAATTCTTGATGGAATCTTGTCTGGCATCTTATCTGGCAATGGTTGTAAGCACTGGGCTAAATATTGAGCCAAAGCATGTGTAGGAGAACTTATAGGCACACAATATCACACAAAGGTATCTCATGTTTATGAATTTTGGGCAAACTGTAAAATTTAGGATATAATGAAGAACCTTCTCTGGGAGAAATTTTAATTTTCATATCTTTATTTATACATAACGTTTGATTAGATTTTTTTTTCTAAATATGTCAAAAGATCTCTAACAATCTTATTATAAGTTCCATCATTTAATAAATTTAAAATTTTATTATTATTATCTAAGTGATTAAGTACAACAGTTGAATTATCTTTATATGCTGGAATAACAACAATAGAATTATCTTTTTTTTTTTAATTTTTAAGTGCAACAAATTCTTCTTTAGATAAATTACATTTTGGTGGTTTCATATTCTTAAAACCATCACAAACCACAAATGTAATAAGGTCAGCCATGTGGAAGTCTATATATTTTAAAGAATTATATTGCATATAATATTTTCAACTGGATCACGTTTAGGAGACAGGGCATAATTAAAACCTTTCTCCAACAGGGAAATTTCATCTGAAAAATGTTGATGATTGGGTAATGTAAATTACTCACAGTATTTTTAGTAAATTGTTTTATGTATATATTAATAAATCTAGTTTCTTTTTTGTTTAAAAGTTTGAAATTTTTAATCATTAATAGATCGAAAATAAACAATGTTATCAAAAATACACCAAAGAACTGGACGAATAATATTGCTAATACTATATGTTTCCTCAGTAAAAAATAATTAACATAATTTAATTTCTTCCTTGTATCATGTACAAAACAAATCAAAATCTTTTTACTCATCACCTGTAGAATGTTTTTTATTTTAAAAGAATTGGAATCAAACTTTTATTTGCAGCATTTTAAAACTATTTATTAAATCTACAACGAATTAGGAATATAGGATTGCACAACCATATTTCTTTCTTCACAAAAGATTTTTTGTAAGCTCTTAAACAATAAATTTTTTTCTCTCCATAAATATTAGTAATATTATCTTTAGTGATTTCATGGTTGTATGATATATATAAATTATTTTTAGAGTTAAACTGTGTATTATTTTTCATTACATACCAATATTTCAATGAAATAGCATCAATCATTGTCAAGGTTAGCTTTTGAAAGAAAAATCGTTAGATCTCAAACAGTAATGTGAAATGAGATTCAACTTGTAGTAGTTTAGCATTCTGAATATGAGGCTTATCAACATGTTTAATTCCCTCCATTTTTTGCCTATTAATTTAAAAAAAAAACTTATTGGAACTGACTTATTGGTTAGTTTTCATGTTTTTTCTATGTTTACTAATATTCATGTTGAAGAAGCATTATTTATAATAGTGACATTGATTTGCCTGATTTTATTATTCCATTAGTGAAGTATTGACTTGAAAATACATTTTTTTATTCATGATTTTTAAAAGTTTAAAAAAATTAAAGGACTTTCCATGGAATATCCACTGTCCCCAGTAATTGCTGATCTTTTCATGGATAATTTTGATAGTCATGTATTAAATGCAGCTACTAAGAAGCCTTCTATTCACTAAGATATGTGAATGATACATTTGTTATATGGTCTCATGGCAAAGTTGCCTTAAACTTTTTTGTGTATTTTTAAATAGTTGGCATCCTAATATTAAATTCATTATGGAAGTGGAAAATAGCAAATCATTTTCTTTTATGGATGTTTTAATTACAAGAAAATGTTAAGAAACCTTTTCAATATCAGTTTATAGGAAATCCACCCATATAAACAGATATCTCAATTTTAATTCTCATCATCACTTTATTTCTGTGGCTAAAAAATTTTTGACTAGACCTTATAGTTTTTCTGATAAGGATCTTCTTGTTCAAGAAATAGAACTTACAAAAAATATTCTACTTTCTAATGGTTGTAATAGAAACATCATATGTAAGGCTTTACATAGCATTGATGCTAAAGGGAAAAAGAGGATGGAATTGACAATTCATCTTATAATAGACTGGTTTTAACTTATATTAAAGGAGTTACTGATAAGATGAGTAGAAGACTGTCTAGTTTTAATGTAAAAACTACTTTTTTACTGGCAAGAAAATTGTTTATTTTTTACATGAACCTAAAGATAGAGTATTTTGGAACACCAGAGGGTTATGAAGTTCCTTGTTTGCAATGTTCAAAAATCTATGTAGGCCAGTCTAATTGATGAATAAATGTCAGAATTAAGGTACATAGAAATGCTTTTAATCAGAAATACATCAAAATGTATGAGTACTGAAATGAGTTCAGACCTATATGACTATATAAGCTAATGAGCTTGGATTGAAAATATTAAGGTGTTTTCAATTTAAGAATCATAGTTTTCTGGTTAAGTAGACATAAAAGATGGCTGCTGGAAAGTTGCATTATATCATAAGATCTAGGTGCAGTGCTCTCAGATCCAAGGCTTCTCATTGATGAAGGCCAGAAGAAATGGTGATCATGTGATGTTTATTGGCTTAAAATTAACACATCAGTTTTGACTTCCCATTTTTTAGAAATTAGTCACATACCTGATTTTGAAAATGCAAAAGTATTTGCTAATTTCAAAAGGTATGATTTAGAAACTATGAGAGAATCGAGTGAAATATTAAAGAGACCTACTGGTTTAAATAGGGCTGATGAAACATAATGTATTCCAGCTATGCAGATACCTCTCATTTTATCTATGTTTCTAATATTAACTTAAAATTAATAGGTGGAAAAAACTGAGAGAATTAAACATGTTGATAAGCCTCATATTCTGAATACTAAACTACTTCAAGCTGAATCTCATTTCTCATCTCACACTTAGTCATGGTACTGTTTGAAATCTAAGAATATTTTTTTCAAAAGTTAACCTTGACAATGGTCGATGCTATTTCATCAAAATATTGGTATGTAATGGAAGATAATATATGGTTTAACCCCAAAAACAATCTATCTATCTATCTATCTATCTATCTATCTATCTATCTATCTATCTATCTATCTATCTATCTATCTATCTATCTATCTATCTATCTATCTATCTATCTATCTATCTATCTATCTATCTATCTATCTATCTATCTATCTATCTATCTATCTATCTATCTATCTATCTATCTATCTATCTATCTATCTATCTATCTATCTATCTATCTATCTATCTATCTATCTATCTATCTATCTATCTATCTATCTATCTATCTATCTATCTATCTATCTATCTATCTATCTATCTATCTATCTATCTATCTATCTATCTATCTATCTATCTATCTATCTATCTATCTATCTATCTATCTATCTATCTATCTATCTATCTATCTATCTATCTATCTATCTATCTATCTATCTATCTATCTATCTATCTATCTATCTATCTATCTATCTATCTATCTATCTATCTATCTATCTATCTATCTATCTATCTATCTATCTATCTATCTATCTATCTATCTATCTATCTATCTATCTATCTATCTATCTATCTATCTATCTATCTATCTATCTATCTATCTATCTATCTATCTATCTATCTATCTATCTATCTATCTATCTATCTATCTATCTATCTATCTATCTATCTATCTATCTATCTATCTATCTATCTATCTATCTATCTATCTATCTATCTATCTATCTATCTATCTATCTATCTATCTATCTATCTATCTATCTATCTATCTATCTATCTATCTATCTATCTATCTATCTATCTATCTATGTTTGTCTGTCTGTCTATCTATCTATCTATCTATCTATCTGTCCATGTGTCTGTCTGTCGGTCTCTCTGTCTGTCTGCCTGCCTGCCTGCCTATCTATCTATCTATCTATCTACCTATCTATCTATCTATCTATCTATCTATCTATCTATCTATCTATCTATCGATCTATCTATCTATCTATCTATCTATCTATCTATCTGTCTGTCTGTCTACCTACTTACCTGTCTATTTGCCTACCCTTCTACCTGCTTATCCATCTGCCTACCCACCTCCCTCCCTCCCTATCTATCTACCTCTGTAATTAATTTACTGATTTAATTATATTATTATATAGTGTGGTCTTTACTAATCTTTTCTTTAAATTTTATTTAATCAAATCTTATTGAAATACCAAATTATCAGGACTAAATAAATACTTTTTTTAATACACATTTTTTATCTGTTAATATTTCCTGTGGCAATTTTTGTTTTATCTTAATAAAAATATTATTTAGTTTATAAAACTTTTTTTATTATTTAGTTTACTAGAATAACTTTATTCTAGTGATATATATTGAGAAATCTATTTTATACAAGTTTCATTTTTTTACCTAAGATTTATGTACATTTGAGGCTAATTGTAGTCTACACTATGTGTACATATATAATTTAATAATTTTAAAGGATGTTATTGATGTAAATATTTAATAAGTGGATTTTTTCATTTAATTATAGCAATTTTCCACAAAAATCACAATCATATGTTAATAAGACAGTGGTCTATGAAAATAATTAGCTGTTAAGGCTTTTCTGTGCTTAAACTGGATTTTCTTCTAAGTGCTTTTCTAATTGTTATATAGAGATAAAACATTGCAGTAAACATATATATGAATATGAAATCAAAGTATCACAACTTTTCCTATTTTCTTATTGTATAGAAGTTTTTAGCAACAATAACTCAGATATTATAATTCAAGAATTTTAATGGATGTAATTGTTGTCAATATTTAATTAATAGAATTTTCTTTTTATAATTTTATTCATAATAACAAACACAGACCGATGATAATATATATATATATATGTTTGTAATAAATTATAATTCGTTGTCTGTATTTGATTTAAAGCAATATACATAATTATATATCACATGATCACATTTCCTATACTAGCACATTAATTGTTGATAAACAGAGCAAAACTCTCCATACAGTATTGCCACCTGTGCTAAACAGAGTAATCAATGGATGCCAGAAGGCTTGTGCATAAAATCCCTATCTAGTGCCTACTCATCCAATATCCCCAGACTAGTTTCTGGCTTGTGGCCTTCGTCAGTGAGGAGCTTTGGATCTGAGAGCACTGCATCTAGATCTTAGGATCTAATGCAACCCTCTAGCAACCACCTTTTATCTCTACTTAACTACTAAACTATGAGAATGAAATTGAAAACACAAAAAATATTTTCAATCTAAGCTCAATAGCTTAAATAGTCATATGGGTCTGAACTCAGTTCAGCACCCATACATTTTGGTGTCTTTGGCTCTTTTACAACCATAGCCACCACTATCATATTAGGCAGGATTGGTGTTAAACCATTAAGCATCACATGATCACATTTCCTATACTAGCACATTAATTGTTGATAAACAGAGCAAAACTCTCCATACAGTATTGCCACCTGTGCTAAACAGAGTAATCAATGGATGCCAGAAGGCTTGTGCATAAAATCCCTATCTAGTGCCTACTCATCCAATATCCCCAGACTAGTTTCTGGCTTGTGGCCTTCGTCAGTGAGGAGCTTTGGATCTGAGAGCACTGCATCTAGATCTTAGGATCTAATGCAACCCTCTAGCAACCACCTTTTATCTCTACTTAACTACTAAACTATGAGAATGAAATTGAAAACACAAAAAATATTTTCAATTTAAGCTCAATAGCTTAAATAGTCATATGGGTCTGAACTCAGTTCAGCACCCATACATTTTGGTGTCTTTGGCTCTTTTACAACCATAGCCACCACTATCCTATTAAGCAGGATTGGTGTTAAACCATTAAGCATCACATGATCACATTTCCTATACTAGCACATTAATTGTTGATAAACAGAGCAAAACTCTCCATACAGTATTGCCACCTGTGCTAAACAGAGTAATCAATGGATGCCAGAAGGCTTGTGCATAAAATCTCTATCTAGGTGGTTGCTAGAGGGTTGCATTAGATCCTAAGATCTAGATGCAGTGCTCTCAGATCCAAAGCTCCTCACTGACGAAGGCCACAAGCCAGAAACTAGTCTGGGGATATTGGATGAGTAGGCACTAGATAGGGATTTTATGCACAAGCCTTCTGGCATCCATTGATTACTCTGTTTAGCACAGGTGGCAATACTGTATGGAGAGTTTTGCTCTGTTTATCATAATTATATAATTGAATATTTATAAATACAGTAATCAGATATATTTTAAAAATTGTATCCACTTAGGAGCACTTTCATCTATCCTCATAGTCTTTGTCAACTAACACTTTGAAAGGCTAACCTTCCCACAATTCTGTGATCTTACTGTTTTCTGCCTGCAAACATGACTTAATTAACAGGCAGGCAGCAAAGGTTAAGATCACAGAATTGTGGGAAGGTTAACCCTTTCAAAGTGTTGTGAATTATTATTATTGTTTGCATTATGCAATTATTTTCAACATATACATATTGTGACAGACAAAAGATTTGGGATTTACATATACTGATCACAAGGGTGTCACTAGACTGAAAATCGGAATTAGACATTTATTTTAAGGGTGGACATGATATGCAAACCTGAATGTGCTGAACTAAACCCAGGGAGAGACAAGAGATCTTATGGATTGTTAGACTATTGAGAAGTAAAAGTAGCAAGACAAACATCAGCCAAATAAATTTAAATAATTTGAAAATTTTATTTAACATTTGGACAATAGAATAAATAAATCTAGTTATGAATACAAAAGTGACTTATATTAGAATACACATATTTATTAGAGAGTGCATATGAGTACAGCACACACGAAAACATTAATTGCTTTGGCAGCAAAATGCTCTCACCTAAAAATAAAAGAAATGGATAGGATAATATCTTCCTGCTGGCGATTTATAAAATTACAATAAAAAAGAAACAGCAACTCTAGTTTCCTGATTCAGAGATATTAAAACAGTTACAGTATTGTTGGAAATCAATGAAACCAGCACAGATGATCTATCAGTATTATTCTAACTACTGACATTATAATGCTGCAGGACTACTGCACATAATACTACTTTTAAAGCAACTGTGGTTGATTTCACATACATGACAGCAAAAAATATATATGATTACAATCTTACTTAGTCTAGAAATAAATCTCTACTTTCAGAAAACCAGAACAATGATCCCGATAAATAGCCAGCCAAAAGATTTTGCGGTTTGCATAAAGTGCAAACTAAATGTATTGAAAATTAATGATTTTACAACTAACTAAGGGCAGGTGAGTAAATAAAAATTACAAAAAACTGCCAAAGCATTTAGCAATAGTTAGTGAAATAATTAGACATATATTAAACATATAAAAATATACACTCATCACACACCCTCTGATAAATGAAAATTGAAATTAAACTTGGAATCTCAAAACTAAGATTCCAAGACACTCTATAAATACTTGTAAAAGGAAATACAGATTTATTAAAATTGAGCAGAGATTTAATTAAAAGAATTTACCCTGGCTAAAATAAAATAAAATATTTACCTTACAGTAAAGCAATGTTCACGTAAAGTGCACACTTTTGTATTAGTTCATATTCCAGGAATTTTTGACGTGGCAAGGTAGAGGTATAGAGGTTCTGGTTTCTTCTAGATGTTCATGGTATGACTGAAGGAGAGTTGGAAGTTAGGAATTCATCATTTGTTTAAGTTAGCAAGACATCTTGAGGATGGCAACAGTCAGAACAGTAGATTTTGACATCTTGTAATGCAATGAAGTCTCTTACTAATTACAAGTTTTTAGAAGAAATTGAATGTCTGAACTACTATTCAAAATGGTATGAGTCTCAGCAGACTATAATCGAAGTGTGTAGGGAATACTGAATCTCTCACTTTGAAGCAGCTTGTTAGTCAAGAATAAAAGCAAAAACTATTGTTCCAAAATTTGCAGAGTCATTTATATCAGGCTACATTTCCTGTGAAAACCTTTCCTATTGTCAGATTCTATACCTAAGGGCTGGATAAATCTTAATCTCCCATTCAATCTAATTTAAGAATTCTAACCAGAGATTATTTTAAACAAAAATAACAACACAAAATTAAATATCCGCTTTTAGAATGAGTAGAAATGATAAAAGAGACGGGAATGTAATAAACAAGCCTGCTTGTTTTTAATCAAATTGATTAAAAAAAAAAAAAAAAACAGTAACAGAAAACTTTTTTAAAATCAATTTTATATAAAAAAACAAAATATATTTTAAACATAAATGTGTATGCATATTAATACATACACTGTTTTTAAATAATTAAAAAAATTTTTTTTAACATTAGAAACTTAACGAAAATTAAAAGTTTTTAGTTTTGGCAGTAAAATCTTTGAATCGGATATCAATCTGATTCTATATATATATATATATATTATTTTCTAAGTGCTAAGTTATTAATAACCATTATTTTCTTCTTGGGTTTATTAAAATTATTAGAATATATGAAGTTATTGCTAAAAAGTATTAGAAAACTATAAATATCTGAAAGTACCAAGTAATAATAAAATATTCTAGTTATCTTTTATAATTATCTGATAAAATGAAAATATGCTCAGAAGGGTAATTTTTTAATAATATTTAGATTATTAACACTTATAAATAATTAATTTTAAAGTATTTGGATTCATTGCATAACAACAAATTTAATATAGATTCTAAAAAAATTTTCTTGAATCTTTGCATTATAAGATATGAATTAGCTTTCTGGCAGTGATAAGATTAACAATCAATAAAGATTTTTAAATATGCATAGGTCTATCTTCAGATAGTTGTTAAGTTGTATTAAATACTTGAATATCATGATTATTATTTTGGATGTATTGATGCAGTGGTTATTAAAATAATTGACAGGATAGGATGCAGCCGTCACTACTTTTTGAGTGAAGCATTATATTCCATTTTTCATCAAAACTGTAACATTATATATATATATATATAACATTTAACTACATGTATATTATCTATACTAAACTTAATGTAATAAGATAGAGTGAGTAGCTGTAAAAGTCTGAGTTCAAGTCCTGTCTATATATATATATATATATATATTGTGCCCTTGTCTGTAGATCATAGGTAGGGTAGAAAGGTCAATTATGAAAAAAATTTTAAATTTTAAGTTATATTTAAGTGATATAAAAGTACTAATAGATTTGTAATACAATTTTAAGCTAAAATACCTAACAGATAACAGTATAATAAAGTATTTTCAAAAAGTAAACAGTTAAATAAAGTTTTAATATCATTGCTTATGGTTGTGAAAGCTGGCCATACAAAATAACACAGCTATAGACAGTTAAAATTATAGTAATGATTAGAATATAATATTTTCAGAATTAATAGTTTAAATAAATGAAAGATAATATTATAATTAGTCAAAATTAATAGGGTATATTTTCATTAATAAACTTTGGGATGGTGAGAATTATATTTAGTCCTATAAGTTTCAATTTATTTTTCAAAATTTTAGAAAGTACGTTAGTTTTGGTAATTTAAACCGAGACATAAATAAAAGATTATTTTGTAAAGTGAATAGACACGTGATCGTATATTACATGCTTTCACGCACACACACACTTGGTAAATAATAATAAAGTTTGTGAATTAAAACTAGATATAATTGTCATCTATCATAAAAATTAAAGTTTAAAATATTATAGATTGTCTTAATAATTATTTTAAAGATCAAATAATAATTTTATCAAACTATGATTAAATTTAATAATATTAAGTTAAAGTAATATTCCAGACATTACGTCATAAATATTTATTTAAAAAGTACAATTTATCATCCAAAATAGAATGACTAATATTGTTCGCGCTAAAAACAAATATTGACCAATCAACAGATTTAAATTGGCAAGAAAAAAATCTAAGATAGACAGAAGGGGGAGATGGAATGTGAAAGTTGAAGAGGAAGGTAACCTTTTTGAATTGCTTGTAACATCGAAGCTGAAAAAAAAAGTAATATAAATTTATAAATTAATAATTATTCTAAAGTTAGTCTTGAACAGATAATATAATTTTGTATCCAGAAAGATGATTTGCTAATTTCTACGTGATCTTACCAGTGGATTTAATCAAATTTGACCATTCAGCCTACAATAAAATGGAAATACCAAGAATAATAATTGAAATAATTATTGAAAGAAAAATGAGTGAAAATTGTATAAGTTTTGTATTATTTGTGCTCAGCCAGAAATTAAATCCTATAACTTGGAAAAATACAAAGGAAAAGCTGTGTGAAAATATAAGAAAGAAACTATTTGCTATCGAGAGAATCTTATGACGAACATTTGTTTTATAAGTATTTAAAGCTAAGTCATATTTCTCTATGAGAAAAATCATAATAAGCGTTCAAGTATATAGAAAAAGAACGAGGAAGAAAAGTATGTTATATTAAAGGAAAAACATTATTTAAAATATAGTTTCTAAATTAAAAATAGAAGAAAAGCCATAGTCCTGTATAAAGTGCTATATGAACTTACTAAGAGGAACCTAACATTTATATCTCATCATAGAAAAAAAAAAAAGATATTAAATGGAAAGAATATTATTTTAAACAGATATAATTAATCACTAAAATGAGGAAAATGGATCCATGGAAATAAAGAAAAATTTATTGAATTTTTAAAATAAAGTACAAGATGCATCGAGGGAAAACCAAGCGCGCGGGGGAAAAAGCTAGCAGACTATGTAAAGGAGATCTCAAGAATAAGTGGAAAAAGATGAAGAAAATTAAGGATCATCGTCCAAGAAGAATTAATAAACAGAATTAAAAGTTTAAATTAGAACATTAAGTGACTGAAGAAAATAAAATATAATTTTTTTTTAGCTTTGCAATGAACGATTTTTCCAAGCGAGTCCAACAAAGCTGTATCGTAAATATAGTTTTAATTATTTTTTTTTTATTGTATTTAAAGTATAAAATTTGAATTAGCTTAGGGAAACATATAAACATAAATTTTATAATAATTATATTTAAATATACGAGCTAATGGAATGAGAGAAATATTAGTATAAATAAAAATATGTGTATGGAAAATTTTAAATACCTACTAGAAGTCCTGGAATGGAGAAGTTTACAAATACGATCCAGAGAATAGAGATCGTTGGTAATTTTAATATTATTGGTAATATGTAATATATTTTTTTTTATAGGTCATCTATTAATGAATGAAGTATGAAAGATGTTAAAAGTTATAAGTACACATTTATCCAACATCAAACATATATTTAAGATAGTAGTAAAATTTTAAAATGTGCATGCAATAAATAATCTAAAAATGATTAATAATAAGTAGCATATTAATTATGTGATTCTTTTGAGTTTTATATTGAAAATATTCAAATAGTTTATAACAGTAGAGATAGAAATATACAGAGAGAGTATAGTAAAGAATTTTCTTAAGAATAGCTGTATAGTTAAATAAAAATGAATTTTATTATTATTAGCAAAGTAGACAGAGAATTTGTCGATGTAATGAAGAGATGAATCTGAAGAAATCAATCAGATAGTGACTTGGGAGTACTGATGTCAAAGGAAACCAAGAGGATGTTTTATTAAACTATAAGGAATGAAATATGTGGATCATAATTATTTGTGTGACTTCAGTGTAGATAACTTCGCCCTACAACTGAGCACATATATTCTGGACAGTGTTTTTACATATCTTTGAAACTTTCTGATGTGATGAAGCTGAAGAAATAGCTTTAGCATCCTTCCAATACTAGAGGCAGATAGACAGATAAAAGTCACTCCTCTATGGCGTCCTTAAATTCACTGTGCCATGATTGTCAAAGTTGTATAAAGGATAATATCTTGTTTATTTTGATCCAACGCATCTATATCTTCGCTATCTTGATTTTCATGAAAATACATCGTCAGGGAGATAATTTTATAGAAATGATACATAAGATAGAAAGGAAGTTAGATAGTAGTTATGTAAGAATAGTTATTTACTAGAGTAAAGTAGAATTGTATAAGTCCAAAGTGAAAGTATAAGTATTATAAAAGATGAAGAATCATATGATATAATTTTAAAGCCAATTGCTAAACTGATATAATTTTAAAGGAAAAAAAAAAAACCTTAGAATTAAGTTTTAAAACAATAATAAGATTTTAAAATATTGTACGTGAGATTTAGTAAAAGAGATTGCATGTTTATTTGGAAAATGAGTTAAAGAAATGTATAACAAAAATGTGTATTTTTACATAGTGTGTGGATAATGTTAATTGCTATATAAAGTTAAGGATGGGATCAAAATTTTATCAGTAATTATATTATGATTGATAATAAAAGGAACATGAAAATATCATAAGGATTAAATTCTGTAGGATTCCATACTAACAAGAATAAGTATAATTTTGTAATTTTTGTATAACTTTACATAACAGTAAAGATCTTATAGAAATATAATTTTGAAATTATAAGGACATAATGTCAAATAGAAAAGTTTAATGGATAGAAATTTTGTGTATTCAGCTAAGCTCAAAACATGTATCCAATAATAATAATATTGTAAAATACTTTTGTAATTATTAATGGTAAAAGGGTAAAATAAAATTCGATAATAATAATGTTAAGACATCAACGGGTATAAATAAAAGTTTGTGATAAGTAAATAGGGATATCCGCTGTAAATAATGTACAAAGTGTTATTTGTTATAATGTTAATAAAATGTTATAAAATTTTATTAGTAAGCTTTGTGTCTTGGTTGTTTTTTCCTACACATGAAATGCATGAAATCACAACGCAGTTTATAATTAAACATGTTTATGATTTTGCACAGGATAATAAATATTAGAAATTTTAATAATTTATTTTGTTTTATTTACATAATAAAATGAAAGAAGTATAAGTAGAACAGGTATTGGTCATGGGTTAATTGCCACAATATTTAAGTAAAATATATGCGAACGTTACCACATAAATTTTGATTATCGGATTAATAAATGTTACCACGAAAATATTTAATACATCTAGAAAGAAAAGAAGATTATATTATTTTATTATTGTCATTGTTCTTATTAATTAGTTATTCGTTACGTAGTGAACTATGACATAAAATTCCCTTATCATAGTTTACTATGGCAATATGAAATCAGTTTTAATTACAATTTTTGAACCTGAGATTTAGTTATTTATTTACTTATTGATTTATCTATTTGATTTGATATGATTTGATTAATTTAACTCTATTTTATTAATTAATTTATTTATGTGAGCTAGAATTTGTTTTAAAAATACTAAGATATGATAAAAGTTTTAAAAGTCGTAGGAATGCTATTAGTCAATTATTTAGGATAGTGTTCTTATGCCATTGGGATAGTATCTCAATGATCTCTCGTCTTGTTCCTTTGTCATTGCTCCAGGTCTCATGGGAATAATAAAAGATGTTTATGTTGATTCATTTCACAGACATAACTGTGTTTATAAAGTTCTGAGCTAGTGATTATTTTATTTAATTATAATAATATATTTGATAGACTGAGTTAGATAACCCGGAATTATTATTAATGTTAATTATTATTGACCGGAAATAAATAAGTAAAGAAATTCCGGAATAATTAGTATATTCTTAGCATGTTGGCATGTTGTTATTATTATGGAGCGGGGGAAGGTTACAATATATATATATATAAGTGTGGTGCTGGTGAACATTTCGAGAGAGGTACAGATATCAAGGAAAAAGAAGTGTATATTTAATTAGACTAGATTTGAATTTTAATTTATAATATAAATTAGAAAATTGAAGCTATGTTGTTTTAGTTGTTTTATTGGATCTAATTTTATTAGAAAAATTATATAATTTTCAATAAGGTTGACATTGAAAGAGAAAAAGATTTTGAATTTATCAATGTAATAATTATTTTGGCATTGAAAATAGTGAAAATTCCAATGAATAAACATTCAGAGAAATGTTATTTATATAATCCCATGGAATCCGCTTAATTTTTATTGCACCTAATAATTATATTAAATTTTCCTCTTTCTTTTAATTGTGGTTAACAGGAAATAAAATTTATATCAATTAAAACGTTAGATTAACATATACTTAACAAAATAGTAAATTATTTGCATTAAAAAAGTAAATATTTATATGTGACTATATTTAAAAGTATATTTTTTTATTTTTGTAGCAATTAAACTTCATGGAATGGAGTTTTAAATGCAAACATTTTAAAAACTGTTAAATCTAAGGCCACATAGTTTTAAAAAGAAAATATGATTTATTTTATAAAAGCAATTGTTCGAACTCAGACTTTCACACGACCCTCAGCTCTCCATGCCATCTCATATTGCTGACCCACCTGATCATACACATGTTGAAAAGATAAATATGAGATGGATGTAGAGCTGAGGGTCGTGTGAAAGTCTGAGTTTGAAACCCTTATATATTACAGTATATATGTGCAGATGTGTGTAAGTCTGTACAGTGTATTAATTTAAAAGTATTTATTGTATAACACTTAAGAAAAAAAGATTAAAAAGAAATCGTAAGGTAGTAACCAAGTTCGTGAATCTGAGTATCAACAAATAACAATGTTACTGAAATGTATTCTGCATCAATATATAAAATATACTTCACACTCTTTTCTTTCCTGTTATTATATGAACTATTTAATGTCTTTATGATAAATATATTATAGTATTTTAAGGCTCTTTTCTGTAAAATGTACATGTAAAAAGTTTATAGTATACAATATATATGTTGCCACAATTTATATCAGCAACATAATCAAATTCTTTTAATATAATTTATACCTTCTTTGTATGAAAAGTATTTTGTTTCCCATAAAATATTTATACTTATATTTTAATTAATTATGTATAAATCGTTTTTATTTTCAATATATTTTGTAACATGATTAAAAAATTATGACACTGGGAAATGATTAATATAATCTGAATAATACCTAGCCCAATCATTGCCACCATTTTGTAATGGAATATTAATTATAATATGGGATAAGGATATAAAAACTTTAGTATGTTTCAGAATTGAGACATCATTCATAATAATATAAATCTAGCCTAAATGTGGAGTGCCATTGTAAAACAACATTTTGTAACAATCACCTCCTGTATATAATCATCATCTATTACTGACACAAATGAAAATAAAATATAATGAAGAAATGCCCTTAGGATTTAAATATTATTTACAACAAAGCAAAACATAGATCAATAAACAATAACTACTATAATTTGTGTAAAATTATCTAGCTCATTCATAGGTCACACTACGCAATAACAATATTTCAGATACATAATTTAGATTGTCTACTACACTAAAGTAAAATACTGATGACAATATTTACTAAAACCTAATTTATCCAGCTACTATTTAAAACAAAAGAAAGCAAACAAGATCATCACCTCAGATATCACCGAATCTATTCATTTTCCCCAAAGTAAATCACAAGAAGCAGTGGAATCATATGTCATTGTTCTAAACAACGATGTATGCCTAAGTTATCTGTTTAATTTATAATTGAATAATCGAATATTACATATAGCAATGCAAATGTACATTAAAATTCAATAATAATCCCTACTTAAATAAACTAGATTCTAAATAATTATAATAACATTTAGAGAATGTTTTATAAACCTACAATATTTATAATGTTTAAATAAAATAAACCTTTACTCAGTTTTATATCAATTTCAATAAATCGTTATATATTATTAATATTTTATTTATACTTTACATTATATTGATATGCAATTATTGCTTAAGTTATGTATTAAAATGAAACACTCTACCAGAATTCATTATCAATAAATCTATTAGATAATCTTGCATTTTATAATATTCAATTACATCATTATGTCACATATAATGATGTAATTGCTATTGGATATTTACCAAATTACAATCACTGATCTTATTCCTCTGCTTAAATTAAATCTCTAGTCAATCAATTATTAAAATGGATTTTATAACAATTAAAACTATATAAGATGATTATTGGCAGTTGTCTAAACCAAAGATAAACATTAAATTATAATAGTTAATAAAATTTATGATCCATATTTGCATTAGCTGCTAATATAACATTATATTTTTGAATATAAAGTATTTCAAATCAAAAGAAGTTATTAATAATTTTTATTTTTTGATATGTAATAAATATAGGGCAAATTACTTTTTAAAAGAATATCTAAAACTGTAATAAATTCGCAAATAAATATGTTTTTGCATCATTGGAAACTTCAATGTCAGAAAACATTGAAGATTTTACATCCTAGGGAACACACAATGGCCAAACATGTCAAAGCAGGGCTTATGTCTATTGTAAGAGCAGAAATTTTGAATTTCACGCTTTTTTCACTCAATTTTCAGGAAATACAATTTATTATAATAAAGTATACTGTTTTACATGCAATTTAACTTATAATACTTATAAAAAAAATTCACCAAGGGGCGAATGGGCCAAAAGATGTTTCCCTGTCATTGTGAGATGCGATAAGGTTAATAAAATTCTCAATAGAATACTTCGATGATAAAGATACAGGTAACTATTTAACATATTAGTAAGACTGAGTACAAATGTAATATTTGTTATTATATTTATATTGGAGAAGTTCTTTTAAACTTTAAGTTAATGTTCCCATTAACATGTTAATATTCATTTTGTTCCATGTTTTATGGGTTTTTGATTTCGTTCACATATTGTTTGATAACCAAAATTAGCATAAGTCAGTAAATAAATAACTATGGAACATTTTACTTTTTATATGTGCCCAAGAGAGAGTATATATATATATATATATATATATATATATATATATATATATATATATATATATATATATATATGCTTTAATAAATGCTATGTTATATAGTAAAATACTCTCGTTGTATTAGTAAATGATTAAAACATGAAAAAAGCTATGGGTAAATTTGTTAAAGAGATCAGAAGTGAAAGAAGACATCGACTTGTGAATTTTTGCAGAAAAAATTGTAAATCTTTTGTTAAGAAAATTGTTTAACAGAAATGAGCCTGGAAGCGTCTAAATGAATGCAAAACAGAATATGATTGTATTTTGACTAATAGAAAATATATGAATATCAAGATTGTAATGTTCTTTGTGGATTCAACACAAGAAGTTATCACCAGAAAGTGATATGCAAAATTCATGTTAATGCAAAACTAGAAAGGCAAAAAAGCTATTAAAGAAAAAGAATCTTCAGAAACACTCCATTGAATTTATAATAAAATTTAAAGTCATTTTAAAATGGTAACTGACTTTAAAACTGATTTAGATTTGACTGAAATCAGTAAGGAAATAACTAATTCATTAAGAAGAATGGAAGGAATATGAAAATATATAAAAATAATTTATTAAAAAGAATTGAATATTTATAGTTTGTAAAATGGTATGAAAAGATGTCAATAAGGAATTGTGAATTGACAAGGAAAGTTATAAAAAAGAATAAAAATATGAAAAGTTATTCAACATGTTCATATTAGAAAGTTGTTTTAACAATAGAAAGAAAAGAAGAAACTATTGTTAAAAAGAAAGATAACATTACACAGGGAAGAATTCTGTAATTAAGTTATGTACTGATCAAAAAATAAGAACATAAAGTATTTCATTTTTTGAATTGACATACATGTGAAAAAGATAAATGATTTCCAATATATGGATTTTTGTTGTATGAGATAGAATGGATAGTTGAAGAGAACTTGAAAGTGTGTGTTCAAATCCCCTATATTACATCTAAACTCCAAATATATTAATTGTACTTGTATTTAAATATTATATGTTAAGATTATAACTATTAATCTTAACAACATAAAATTAAAGGGTTAATTTTATATATCTAAATTAAAGTTTGGTATATAATGATATTTTTAAATGATATTCAATCTTAATATTATTTATTAATACATATATACTGAATCGCCTGAATTAATAGTTTAAAAAGACTTTTATATGAAAGATTTATTTATTATTTTCTATAGAAAAGATTTTTTTTTTAAATATTTTTTTAGGTTTAAATTAAGTTTCTAATCTGTTTTTTTTTTTTTTTTTTGCATATGGTCTGTTCCAAATATATTCTATTTTAGTTTGGAAATGGGAGGAAGAAAAATGCATTAAGTAAAAAAATAATCAAAGAGCTAAAAAATTCTTTTAATATTACTAGGAAATGTTATATTTCATTCAAAACTTGTCAAATGTAGGATTTATCTTAAAATAATGATAAAAAGGTATATATTAAAAAAAATAGTTACTATTTTTTGTAGAGTTGTCTGAAGCCATTTGAAAATGAAATACTTCAAATAGGTAGAATCAACGCAGATAACTAATAATAGATGGATTTTATTCTCAATAATTTATTCAGTGATATAATGTGTAAATAGAGATAAAAGGTACAAATGTTAATCATAAGATATAAAATGTGTACAACATCTAAGCCATGCATTAGGATATATGAAAAAATATAGTAGTAATCATGCAAGCATGTAGACTAATAAATCACCCATACAATCTTGGGAGATGCTGTACTCAGCTACGTGATAAACTATGTTCATGGTCTTCACTAAAGAAAGATGGTAAAATCTTTACATCATTAAAAACTATTGTGCAGTGTCACTAGAATTCTGTATCCAATTTATCATTTACTGAATGAATGTCACAAGTGTTTGTACTTTGAAATAATAAGATACACTATATATTACAAGGCATCATTCCATCAACGTAATCTGATTTCATGTCTGGGTAAAATCTGATGTTAGGATCTAGTAACTTATTCTGGTGTTTAATCCTAATGAGTTTTTTGATTATAAAGTCATCCTCCTGAATCTGTGCTGAATTAAACACTTTCTTACAGCAGGTGGTCCAGAAGACATAATTAAGGAATAATGAAAGCCTTAAAATTGGTATCGACTTAGATTTTGTGCTATCTTGTAGTGAGGTGACAAGGTAGTAATTTACTTTGAGATTGTTTATTATCACTTTCCTGGCTTTCCAGTGTCCAGAACATGCATGAATCAGATGATTGAAAGTTTCATCATGTATCTAACAGAGGGAACAAATAGGATCAATTTGGTTAATTCCATGTCTATAGCAAAGGAACTAGTAGATGCTTATGGAGTTCAAGTTGATTTTAATAATAAAGTCCAAGTATTTTGGCTCCATGTACCATGATCTAAATAGTGAAATAACTTTCTTGTTGGTAATTCTAAGCTCAGATCATGTTGAAATGATTATCGGATTTATAAGCTTATGAGCATACCAGATGCTAATCTGGTTATTGAATGTGTCATTTATAATGACCATATAGTTTTTTAATTAACTGCACTGCTACATCAAGGAAATTCAATGCTTTGGGAGGTAGTCTATGTGGGAGTGATTGGCTGGATAACCTGAAAATATCCAAAAAATCTGATTAACATGGATATAAAATTGAAAGTCTTTTGGACAAGGATAGCTTATATGGAGTGATAGGACAGGCCATTGTACTGTCAATAAAATTACATTCCAGTAACTCTACCATTCCAGAAAAGCCTAGCTGCCAATGAGTTCACTTTCTAATGAAGACTTTGATGGCTTTAATGATTGGCAAGTAATAGTTCAATTTAGCCATGATCTTCATATTTAGGAGTATTATCTTGCCATGCAAGGAGAGATAGACCTTGGACAGATGCTTGGTAAGGCTTTCCATGGAGTGTATGATGTTATTTTGTATATATCAAGACATTTGAGTGTATGTTTTATGTATCGCAAATCCTAAGAACTTTTGCGGAATTGGCTGTAAATTTTGAAGTTAATTTCTGTTCTGAATATACCTTCCAAGTTGCTGATTTATTAGGTTAAAGGTAAGATCATATTCTGCTGTGTATTGATCCAGTATAGCGAATAATTTAGATATATATTTAACTGAAGGAAGGAAGATAATGATATCATCCATATAAGCTATGGTCTTTATTCGCCTTGCTAATCTAGAAATGAGTACACCTGGAAGTTGTTTAGCAATGACTGTAGTAAAGAATCTATATAAGCTATAAACAAAAGGACACTGAGAGAAGAACCTGTGGTATCAATGTATTAAGTTGAAAGAAGATTGCCATTCAAGGAGATGGCTATTTCCCTATGATTGAATAGTGGAGGTAGGAATTTGATGTTTTAGTATGTTCAAGAGTATGTTAGTGTTAACAGAATCAAACACTGCATTGATATCAAGTTGTATTGCAACAACTGCCTGTTTTCTGTGCTGCCTAACATAATCAATTAGTATTTTGATCTGGCCAATGGCTAATATAGGTGAAGAATGTTTTTTTAGCGTATTGTGATGGTGAGATATTTTCTAAGATTTTTTTCTAGAATTGTATCTTTAATAACTGATTCTAAAATTTTGATGAAAAGAAGAGACATGGAAATTGGCTGGATGTTATTGAAAGTATGAGGATCTTCATTCTTTTAAAAAAAAACTAAGGCTATATGGTATAAGTGTGGTATTGTATGTTTCTTCTGGGCTAGGTGGTTCATCATCTTGTGTAACATAGGAATTGTAAAGTGGCTTAGATGGTTTAATAAGAAGCATGGGATTTCATGTTTCCCAAGGTAAATTATGTCTGGAAGTTCTTGGAGTTTAGCTTTTAACATTGGTTCAGTGATACCATGATCATCTTGACATACCAGATCATCTATAGTAGGAAAGATGTTTTGATTGGATTTTTGAAGTTTATATCAAAAAAAATTGTGTATTATGATTTATCATTGGTGATACAAAAAAGATGATTTATCATTGGTGATACAACAAAGGTTTTGTCATCTATGTTAACAATTGTGAAAGTAGGAGGGGATCTGACAGCCCCCAGTGCCCAACACAGGTAGTCTCTCATCCAGCAGTTTTGTTGGTCAAGAAAGACCTTGACTCTCTTAATAGACAGGTAGTCAGCAAAAGCCTTCTGCTTGGCTCTGTATTGTTGCTTAATAGATATGAGGTCATCAATTGTGTATGAAATAGAAGTGTATGCTTTCATTCTATTACTCAGCTCATCTAGATCCTTGAGGAACGCTATTGGACCCTTTCATTTGAGTGAGTGATAGAATATTATTGATTGTAGGATGCCAATGAAGGAAAACCATGCCTCTTCAATAGGCCTGTTAAGTATAATTATTTTCCTGAAGTATATGTATGCTTCAGATGGAATTGCTTCTGTTGTAGATTTTGTTGGCATTCTAATAGTGTTACTGGTGGGGTAGACTATGTTGTTAGCTGCTTCAATCTGAATAATTAGGGCAAGATAATCTGAAAATATTACATGTTCCAATTTGACTGTGATTAGAAAATGGATATCCGGTGTGTGAAAAAAAGGTCTATTAATGTTTTGTATTTTGTAGTATATGAATAAGAATCATTGGGAAGGTAACCATCATCACTCATAACTGTTCTATCTATTAAGTGAATATAACTCTTTTAAATTTGGGATAATTAATATTAAAATCTCCAAAAATTAGTGTGGGTCTATTATTATTTACCATTACCATATTTACTGTATTAACAATCTAAATTATAGTGTTGCAGGATCTATCAGCATAAACATAAATTATGTTAATGATAAAATTTTGATATGTGGCAACAATTGCAAGGAGATTAGCATCAATATAAAATATTGTAAAGTTATTTAGAGGATATTTTTATTGATATCATATCAACCCCTCTGGCAGGGGTTAAGTTTACAAAAAGAGTGATGTATCTGAGGGAATCTAGGTGTTTTTTTTTATTCTGGGATCTGTATTTTGGTGAAATTTTGTTTCACTCATAAAGAATATAAATGGGTTGTTAATTTTAACCCATTTCTTAATAGCATAGACCTTGTACAAGGTATTCAAACCCCTAACATTAATTCCAACAACATTAATTGACAATTAAAGACTTTATGCTACCACAAAAATAAAGAGGTTCACAGAATGTGATTTGTATAAGGAAGTTGCTAAATTTAGTTGGAGTAATCTGGATCTCCAACTACAATCTGAACTGTCTCCTTGTACTATGAAATCTGTCAAGGAGCTGTTGTCTAGACAATATTCTTCACTGGTTTGATGTGAGTTCTCATTAAGCTTGCTTGGTATTATAGTATTCAATTTATTACTATCCTCATCATTCAAATGGTCCTCCATATCAGGGCTTTTATTTTTAAAAATTGGTATTTTAGTTTTATTCTTCTGAATGAAGGCCTGACATTTATTTTTCTTCCCTTGAGTTTTCTCATCCTCAGAGCTTGACTTATGTACAACAGCTGATTTTCTTTTATTTGTAACTAACTTATCAGGTAAAACTTTCATTGGAGTTGCTTCATCTGAACTATTAATAGTCTGATTTAGATTGCTATGATTGTTACTTATTTTAAATTGTTTGTTTTGACTTCTAGTATTTCTGGAGGCAGTAACCTTAATCTGTAGTTTAACTATAGTTGTCTTCAGAGGCTTATAGATATGATTTGCTGTTGATGTTGTATCATTTTCCTGATAACCTGAGTGATCTTCCAAGGAAGCATTCTCATTTATTAATTGTCACTTTGTTTCCAATGTATCAGCTTGAGGCACTGTTTTTCCTAGCTTGTGTGTTTGACTTTGCTTATTATTCTTCTGGCTTGAGGCAGGGAAGTACTGAAATTCATCTTCAAGAGAGGTCTCTTGCAGTCATGTTGTAGACTATTTTCTCTTGTTTATCTTTGTGTTTTCAGGCTGTCAGGAGACTGATGTTTGCATTGATCAATTTGACACTTCATATTGACAATGGTATTGCTGGATTCTGTGGTCAATCTGTCATTAAGTGAGGGAGATTTGTGTTTGAGCATGGTTATGCTATGCTAAGGTGATATTTCTATTACATTTATGATAGTTTTTTACTTCCACATTCTGAAAATACTCTAGATTGGTAGCCTTTGACTAAGTGTGTCCTCTCTAGACAAAAAAACATTGAGGCCTTACTCCCCAAAATGATATATCATTGGTGAGCCTTTATGAAAAATCACAGTTGGTATATCAGTAGGAGATACATTTTATTTCATTTTGAAATGAAGCTATATTGGAAAGTATTTGCAACCTGGCTACTTCTGCTGGAAAGTAGATGAACTTGCTTACAGTACCAAAGGCTTTAAGAGAATCCTGGAGATGCTCTTGATAAAAATTCATGGGACAGTTTTTAATTCTACCATGTAGTACATTTGGTCTAGACAGATGAAAACAACATATAAATTTATCATTTAATGTTTTGATGTAATTTTTAAAATAATTTTTGTCTACCCAATTATTGAATTCCAGTGCTATATAGTGGTCATTGGGATGGTTTAAAATCCTATGTATACCATTTCCCAAGTGATTACTTTTAATAATCTCAAAGAGTTGCTCTGTTGGAAATTTCACTATTGTACAGTTTGGATCAGTGACAGTAAAAATTAAATTTTTATCACTATTAAAGTTAAGCAGTGACTTATATAAAATATTAAATATAGTACCATTAAAACATTGGTTGAGATCTTGATACTGCTGTTCACTACAATTCTGTGTATTGAATGTATATGTATGGTTAGATGATCTTTTAGTAGAGATATTTTGGTCTAAATCAACTTCTAAAAGATTAAGCAGTGTAATATTATCATTAACTATAGATGTGTTTTCTGAGGCTTTTAAACAAAATTTAGTTTTGGGTATATTGGCATAAGTAGAGCTGTTGGTACTAGAAATTTCATTTATTTTATTATGTTAATATTTTCCTAACTCAATATTATCATGTATTACTTGCATTTTGTGTGCTTCTTCATGAATTTACTGAGATCACTATATTCAGTTTTAACAATGGACTGCAGAGAAAGTTTATCCTTTGGAATTTCTGGGTCAGATTTGGTATGAGTATAGTTTGAGGAATTCTTCGTCGAACTATTAAATGAAATTAAAGTTTGAATTATGTTCTAGTGCATTTTTATTAGTGGGTTGAAAATCAGATTTTAACATTAATTCTTGACCTTGATTGTCTTTAGTAATATAGTTTGCAGACATTAAATCTGTTGAATTAGAATTATCTGCAGTATTATTTTGATATAAACTGTTTTCTTTGATTTATTTGTTTTTCTTAAGGTTAAAGGCTTTATAACTGATTCTAAGTTTTATATTCATTAAATCTAAATTATCGCTATTGTTTAACGTTAATTTTCCATGCTGTTGATTGCACTCAACGTTGTCCTGCATGTTGATCTTTTCTAACTGATCCATTATAAAATATAGGTAATATAAAATTTACCATGCCTCCTTGTAAGATGTAGGCTTTCTTTTTTAATTTTTTTTTTCTATATAAATTTTGAATTTTAATAAGCAGCAATATCCCAGTGACTAATGTTGATATTTATTTCCATAAAATTTATTATGCTACCTGAGAAATTTAGAATAAAATATTATTGATGGATAAAGTTCATTCTTTTAAATAAATGATTAACATTAAGAGGAGTATTTTGAACATTATATAACGAAGATCCGAAAATATTGATGTATGGTCCCCATATATGTATACAAACATACAATTTATTAAAATGTTTGTTTGTAGAATTTATTACATTTGTCAATAACATAATTCAATGATTTATTTCATTCATTTTGTATCTGGTTATCTCTTTTATCTATGTTTTTCAGGACTAATTTATTTGTAAAACAAATGAACAAAAAATAACATTGAAAAACATTTCATATCTTATAAAAGGATAAAACAATATTTATAGCAGTTGTATTTTTATATTGGACAATTCCCTGCATCTAATTTGAGTATTGAATGTCTAGAAAAATTTAACTTTATTTACATATTCCAAATATATTCAACTGTTAGTAATAGCACATTAAACAAGTTAGTATATGCACAACGTTTCGAGAGGTATTATTTTTCCCTCTTCTTCAGGTGTTGCTGGCTTGACCAGTGACAATACTAGCATAGTATTTGAACCTGGGCCCTTAGATTCTTGAATGTTGATTTTAAGGTAACACTCTAACCAACTGAGCCATCTTGCCAAAGGCAACAGTCATTATAAATTTCATAAACTTAACTAAGAGATTCTTCCCGATTTCTCCACTTTTTTCTAAAAGCAAAGTTACTCTTATCACTTAAATATTATAAATTGGTTTCTAGCTGAGAAAAAAATAATCTTAGTTTATTTTCTCGAATCATTGGAATGGTTACTTTGGGTATTTATATTTGATGCTTTTTTATTAAGTATACTTAATAAACACAATCACAAAAATTTTAAATCTTTATTTTATAAAGAACAGAATTTAAATCTAATAGTGGAAAGAAAATATTTAAAAATATATCTGCAATGATAACTTTGACTTCCTTAAATTGTCTTATTTATTATTAAATTTACCATTAATTTATCAGATTACTCACCCTCCCCCCTTTTTTTTTTGAAAATATATTATTTAAATATTAATTCAACATGGCAATTATGTCTTTCGGCCATAAAAATAGTTTGTTTTGTATTTTAAATACATCATTGTGGCATATTTTTCTCTAGTTAAATGAGCCAAAGAAGTTGTCTATCTTAAAAGTTCTGGTATTCACTTTTATCTGCACATAAAACTAAATTCAAATAATAATAAAATAATTTGGAGTTTGATTTTTTAAAAAAATATTCTGAAAATCTATAATTTATATTTGTTTACAACATAAATCAAATATATTTTAAGTTACAAAATTATATTACTTTAATTTATCAAAGTATTAATAACTCAGTTTGCTTTAGTAAAATTTGTTTCTATTTCACTGAAGCAAATTACAATTGCTAATAATTGTAATGTAATAAATAGTTTGAAACTCAAATATTATGCATTTACTATATGGGATTACATTTAATACATACATTTTAAACTACATTAAAAAAAGTTGTATAATTTAAACTACAGAAACCCAAAATTCTGCATTTAACAATTAATAATTAAAAAAAAAGTTAAACAATGACAGATAAATTCAATATATATATAATTTTAAAAACCAATAAAAAACATATAACAAAACTATAATATACAATTAAATTTTGAATGTATTCAAATACAAAAAAAAAAAAACTCTTAATAACTTTTAAACATTTATAAATATTGATTATATGTTTGAAATATAAAAGTAGGCATTAGTTGAAATTTCTACAAATAAATATTTAGAATATATGAATAGAAAAAAATTTGAAAAAGGGATCATTTTGTATTATATCAAAATATTATCAAAAGATAATGAAACATAATAATTTATAAATCTAATGAAAAATAATTATTAATTATTTATATTTTTATGTGAATTAGTGCTTACTAAAAAATAACATCTAATATATATATATATAAACTTTCAAAAAATATATAAAGGAAGCCAAATATAAGCTAACCTAAGCACTACAACTTTTCAATGATATTGAAAAAATAAATTTAACTGCTTCCTGCAACACTAAGATTTGGATATATATATATATATACTTTATTTAAGTTTTGTTTTATCCCTAATGGTGCAATAAAGGTATCTTTTTCATCCTAATACAATATGTACATAAAGTTAACAATAATTTTACTATAAATATACATATATTTCTATCAATTTTTTCTATATCTGTTATTTATTTTCTACAGTCCTTAGCAAAAATAATACTTTATTTTAAATGCTTTTTGTTACTAGCGAAAAACACATAAGAAAAGGTTTTTGCAGAAACTATTTTACAATTAGCTAATAATTTTGTAAATAATTATTCTACATTCCTTAATATTTATGAGATAGAAATGAAAAAATTATAATTTTTGTAACAGACTACTCTATTGAAAACATCAAACTACTACTAAACCAGCTTAAAAATAAATAAAATGGCTATGATAAAATGTAATATTCATTTACTTGTAAAGTTTATGGACAGTTTCTTGACCCAGTATTTAAATATATTTTTCACAAGTCTTTACAACAACAAACATTTGCTATCTTATAAAAATGTTTTATGCCAAATTAAAGTCTAGAGGCATTTAAAATTTTACACTAATTTCTTTACTGAATGCTTTCAAGATTATCACTATAACAAATTCATTATTACAATAGCTAAACATATATACACCTGGGTCTCATTTTATGCGGTAGATAGGTTCCTCAGAAAATGTGCACAAAAGTAAACGTAAATTACCTTGAAAAATGGGGGATATGTTCCAGTAATTTTCAGAAGTCACATAAAAGCAAAGCAACAAGGAAAAATTACTTTAAAATTCACATTAAAAAAGTAAAAAAATAAAGTATGACTAATAAAAAATTTCAAATATTTGACAAAAATTAATACAAGACAAACTTTTTTTACTTTTTTTATTAACTACAGTATTTAATTTAACATTTTTTCATACATATTTTATATCATTACCATTGCTTGAAAATGTGTGTTCATTTGTGAACTAGTAAGAAATCAGATTTGTGATGTGTGTACAACTAGTGCCACTTTCAGTCTTGAGCTGTGTTAATGGTTTTCCCTTTCTATATTAAAAAAATGAAATTGCAATCAAAACAAAACAAATTATACATTATCATTAGAAAGATTATTTTCAGTTTATAAAATCAATAAAATTTGCGTTATTATTTATTTTAAAAATCTAAAAAAATATTTATTTCTGTTAATATTTAACAAAATACATTTTAAAAGTTTAAAATTTTTGAATATTTATTGTGATACTTTTATATGTACTTATAAATCTATTATTATTATTATTTGGTCATTAGTATAAGCAGGTTATTTACATAGAAGCTAAGAGTCTAAATACATCTTCAGGTCATATTCACATTAACTGGTAATATAATGTTATATTTTTGAAAAGAAAAAATATTTCAAGTCTAAATAAGTTAGTAATAATTTAAATTTCTTGATATCTAATAAATATAGTGAAATATGAAAAATATTAAGAAGAAACATGAATCACATAACTTCACAATCACATTAAAATAATCCACATAAAACGAGACCCAGGTGTATATCAAAAATTCACCATAAACTTATATCAAAATATTTTATGAAAATAATTTGATTCAATGATTAACAAGTAGATATAGAAAAAGTTTGAATGGGTTTCCACAGGATTGGATATTTACTTTTGATATATAAATTGAATCACATTATTTTCTTTTAATAAATTATGCACTGAGGTCGGTCTTTCACTTCAAATAACCTCGCTTTCTTTATATTATTTTGTTGTGAATCAATGCTTTCTAAAAATCATAATTTTCTAATTTGTTAGTAACATTAAATTATGTAAAGTAATTGTGGATTTTGGAAATAAGTATTAAAATAATATTACTATACAGTGTAAAATAATTAATATAGTGTAACTTTAAAAAGAAAATAAATAGAGAATATTTCCACAAGATGATACAATAAAGCCAAGAGTGATTAATCAGAAAACCAACATCTTGGTCAATAGCCAAACTTGTACATAGAAAACAATGATAAATAAAAATGCCACTAGCAAAAAATATGTAAACTGAGAATATAAGTATGTACTATTCTCAACATATATAGGCAGACAATATTAACATGATATGGTCTAATAATAATAAATATATTAAGCTAAGCTCAGGGTTTACATGCCCATATGCTAAAGATAATAATAATGATGATGATGATGATGATAATAATAATAATAATAATAATAATAATAATAATAATAATAAACTGGCTATGAATATGAGAAGTGCATCTTCTTGAAAGCGTTCATCCATTTAATTTAGTTTTCAATTTGTTGTTATAGCTTTACGTTGGAAGTGTGAAAGCACGAATTAATATTATTATATTGAAGACAAATGTAAAGTATAAATATACAGATTATTACTTAATAATAATAATAATAATAATAATAATAATAATAATAATAATAATAATAATAATAATAATAATAATAATAATAATATTTAACTTACATTAATATCTTATCATTTAACATTAATCATACAGTGAAAAATCAGCCACCTCCCTCGGGGATGTTGAAGCTTGCAGAACAAATTCATAAACATATTGTGGCGATAACCCCTACTCAACACACACAGAAATGTATACATATACTAACAAATGCTTATAACAAGGCATGTGAAACACTGAAGAGCTATTTAAAAATAAAAAAAAGGAGAATATGTCTAATGCATCAACACACATGGACTCGGCAATACATTAGATGGGCATTAGGGAGGGGACCAGAAATCAAAGTGCCATTAGCAATTAAAATCAACAATGAAACATTTACTGGAAATAATATAATCTTCCCAATTCTTAACTATTTTAAAGATAAGCTGGACCAGGGAAATTGATACAATACCAGCCAAATGTATTTGGAATGGCAGAGATTGAATCACCATATGCAATAGATGATTTTATAATGAAAATGAATGAAATGCCAAACAACTGTCACCCAGGAAGCCCTGGAATTCCACTGTTCATATTAAAACACATTGACAAGCTGACTAGAAAATGCCTGTGCCAGCTGGCAAATTATTTATCGCAAGGAATAATAACAATGGAAGGAGTTAATACGATCGCGATGGTGCTATTTAATAAAAAAAGAAGCCCATCCTTTTGTTATCAGAGATAAGGCCAATATCAATGTGTCTATTGCCCATAAAGATTTTTGAAAAAGTAGATAAAGATAAAATAGAACCATTTATTTTGCTAATGATTTCTCCAGCTCAATTTGCAAAAAAAATTCACCTACCACACAAGCTGCTATGTTATTTAAGGCTATTTTGACATCAGTTAGAGAAAAGAAAAGATATGGCCCGATTTTTGTACAGCTGGATATTGCTTTGGCTTTTGACAATGTTGACATATCTATACTGTTGAGATTATTGAATGATACTGAAATGCCAAAATCATATATACGTATGTGTGTTATAACAAATTTACTCTTAAATCGTGAACTTCACATTACCCTAAATGGCAAAAATTTGCCAGCTTTCACACCAACTAAATCACTTTAACAAGGGTCCCCACTTAGTGCCATCTTATTAATTTTATATATAAATCCCCTTCTTGTTCGAATACAACGGGCATTTGAAAGAATGGAGATCCCAGGAACAGGTCAAAACTTGACCTGCATTGCATACATGGACGATATTACACTTTTCCTGACATCAAAAAAGCAGATACCACAACTACAGATGATTTTAGAAGAATACTCAAATGAATTTAAACTAGGTTTCAATCCAGAAAAAACAGCAGTGTGGACCATATTCACGGGAAGGCCATGTACATCCATTTTCCAGGCAAAGCCAGGCTCATTCCTTGGGTTTCCATTCCATCTGGAGACTACTGGCAAGAGATGTCATTTGCAGAACAAATTGAAAAATGAAATCCAACAAATAGTAAACTCTCTAGCCAATACCTATACGTCAGTATATTCTAAGATTCAATTAATTAATAGTTTGATGATGACTAAGATAGTTTAATTTATACTGGTGGTTGCTTTTGAAAGGCTTTTATCTCTAAAATTAAGACCATTTGCAATCAGCTACTATCGTCAAGGAAAGTTGTGGCAATATCAATGGCAAAACTATGTCAACCACTGAATAAAAATGGTTTGGGGTTATATGATATTGGTATTTTTGACAAACAGAGAATGAGGAACAATATAATTGATATTGTTAAACAATTTCCAAAAATTAAGCAGCTCATAGAGGTCATGCCAACTGATAAACCACCACCAAAAAATTATCATATTTTGAACAATTAATACATCATTGTAAAGTAGAATCAAAAATCCCAGAGCAATTTGTTAATAAGTACAAATACTGGAAAATTTATGAACTAATAAATGAAGATAATAACAAAATTGCTTTGGAATCAATACTGGGAATTAATAGTAAACAACTGGTTAAAAGATATAAATGATGGGCCTTAGAACCAAAGGTTTTTAATTGTCTGATAAAACTTAACTTATCTGCATTACCTACCACATATTTTCTTTGCTGAAAAAGATTGTATACATCAATTGATCCCTTTTGTGGGTTATGCCATCGAGCTGAGGAAACCCTATCACATCTGATATATTACTGTGAGTGCCTTACGCAGATAAGAAATCAGATAACTAGCAATTACAGGAAGTCTAATGTAACAATGCATCAATTAATTTCTGCATTTACAGAGGGATTAACACCAAGTGTCAGGGCAGAAACCTTTGTGCTATATGCATACTCGTGTACTAGATGCACCTTCCTAATTGGTAACAATTCCAGGAGTCATCCAGCTACTTTTTCAAATAAACTTGCAATGATACAGAAAAGGTATAAGACACTGGCCAGACCTGACATTTATGCAGCAACCTGGTCATTACTTAAGATTAGATCAATGTTATAGTGATAAAAATGATAAAACTCTTAGGAACCTGTATAGTGAGTTTTTTTATTTTTGAAAACCTGAAATCTAGCAACATCGGTGAATTTTGGGAATAGGACACATTTAAAAACACATAGGACCAGTAACACCAGTTTGAACATTGTAAGTTGGAAAATTAAACATTATAAAGAAACTTAGTAGGATACGCATGAAAATTGTGTTATAACATTTGGCAGAATGGAAAACCCAGGATATTACATGTAACCACTAATGTTGTATTATTTTGAGACAATAAAGGCCCTTTGAAACATTATAATAATAATAATAATAATAATAATAATAATAATAATAATAATAATAATAATAATAATAATAATAATAATAATAATAATAATAATAATAATAATAATAATAATAATAATAATAATAATAATAATA
Organism: Epiperipatus broadwayi; assembly: GCA_028023455.1. NCBI lineage: Eukaryota > Metazoa > Onychophora > Udeonychophora > Euonychophora > Peripatidae > Epiperipatus > Epiperipatus broadwayi. Next base: position 33,112 of record JAQFVV010014193.1, read on the forward strand.
ATAATTCAATTTATAATAATAATAATAATAATAATAATAATAATAATAATAATAATAATAATATATAAGTGTACATGCATGAGTATGCCCTGATCTTCATGAATGAAGGTCTAATTTCTATCATTCATTATTCATTTTCTTACTGGAGATAAACCCTCAAAATTGTGACTTACTTCTGATTAAGACAAAGGCAAATATACGTATACATTGTGTGTGTTGATTAAACATCTGTAATTAATTCACATGTGGTGTTGGCGGCAAGCAATCATATTAACATGCCCACTACTAGTCAAAAACCACATGGAGAAATTTCACCCAAATATGATGGCATTACTAAATCGCTAGCTAAAGACAGAGCTACAAATAAAAATGCCTTCTATCTTAATAAGAACTTGGATTCAAAACCGAGATTTAGAAAAACAACAATAGCAGATATAACAGAACAAGATTTAAATGTCACCTCAAATGAAAAAAACCAGATAAACTCCCCAATTATGTGGACGGAAGATGAATTGCAGAACATCTTGGAGAAATTCAATGAAACTGTGCCAAAAGGTCTATTCACTTCCTTTAAACAATTCTTTACAGAAGTCTGTCCTTGTAACAATTATTGATCTCAACTACTCATTATACAGGTCCCCTAAGGAATTATTATACCAGGCTCTTACCCGCAATGACTTATGGGATAGTATTCTGCGAATAGCAGATCATCCCAATTCTCAATACCTCATACTAAAATTCTTTAATACAGAGCAAAAAAAACTTTTTTAAAAAAAAATTAAAACCCTTGCAATTATGCGCTTCTAATAATAAAATCAGAATAGACAGAATGTAATTTCAGGCATCTTAAAAAATGTTTTTTTTAAATTATACTGTCAATGATTTTAAAAGAATAATTGAACCATTTGGAACAGTAATACACTTCCAACCATTTCACTTGAAAGATACCCCCATCATTGTCTATATCAATAACTATGAGTACAAAGTGAAACAGAATAATAATGTGAAACTGCAAAACATACCTATGCAAATCACTAAGCAATCCTACTTCTGATTATACGTGAATTAAAACCTCAATCGTTCCAGTGTGGCCAAAGATGTCATTTGGAAACATCTGTATTAAAATATGATGCAAACATTGTAATAAGATAAATACACACACAGTGAGATGCCCTGAATAAAATATAAGTCAATGTAAGCTGTTAAACAAATATGCAAGAAACAAATGATTTACTTATTAACTTTGAAAGTAAATTAGAAACAGAAAAACCAACTAAAATAAATAAAAGTAATTGCGTACTAAAAGACTCAGAACATGTAATTACACCTGTCATAAGAAATAAAACATCCACCAATATCATGGATGGATTAGTACAAAGTTACAAAAAAATAAAATGTTCACACATATCATGGATGAAATAGTGCCAAGCTCATTACAAATAAGTACAAGCAATATCATGGGAAGGAGAAAACTAGGTCGCCCTCCAATGATATAGTGCCAAACTCATCACAAATAAGTACAAGAAATATCATGGAAAGGAGAAAACCAGGTCGCCATCCTTGCAAGAAGCGTGCATCAAAAAAAGACTCAATCACAAAATTCTAGTGAAGAAGAACAAACTATCATCTTACATATACAATATAAAAAAGTAAAAATTACCAACTTAAACCTTGAGGACAATGAAATTGCAAATATCTTAGAAAATGATCTAGTAAATGGAGCCACCAAAACCACACCCTGCTCAATTCTTGATGAGTGTCTAAACTCAGCTTTCAAAAGCACACCATGTTCAATTTCTCCTGAGATGTAGGACCATCATGATTTGTCAGAATTTGGGTCTTTTGTTAATGACACAGATTATGATCAAGAAATGGAGGATGATTAGTGTGCATGACCACTTTTCTTTTGAAATAGTATTGATTTCAATTTCTTATAAATTAATATGAAAGTGAAAATCAGTGCATTTAATCTAAGGGGTTTAAACTTCATGGCAAAAGTCATGGACCTCTCAAACTGGCTTAGTATTACTCAACCTCAAGTGCTTGATTTTCTTGAAACAAAAATATATGACAGCTCATGTATAGAACCATCAGACTATTTACATAATCATGGTTTCTCTATTTTCTCAAAAACATCAATTATACCAATCAGCAGGCATGTGTGCAATTATTAATAGAACATGCCCATTAGATTCATTTAGAATATTTTACATGGATTTTCATATAATGATCATCACATTAAATCATCAAGCGATAGTTCTAAACATAGTTTTTGTATATATACCTCCAAGGCCAGCAATAGTAAATAAGCTAATATTGACAATTAACTTCCTCCTTGCATAATCATCATATCCATGTTTATTATTAGGGGACTTCAACATGTCTTATAGTCAATTTGTTAAGAAATGACTTCACAGACTCAAAATTCTACTGATGAGTGGAGAATGATGTCTGCCAAATAATACAGTATCCTTTAACAATGGTAGAGATTCTTCACTGATTGACTTGGTCTTCTACTCTCCTATGCTACACCATATGTTTAATATATCTTTCAATAACACAACACAATCAGACCACCTAGCATTATTTGTCACCATAAACATTGACATGTCATATAAAACATAATTATCGACTAATAAAACAATTTGAACATTACTTCCAAGTTTAACCATACATTTTCTGTTTTCTGAAATCTATATAACAATCTTCAAAATGATAAAGCTAAACCTAAATCCTCCACAAGCATGGATTGCTTTTGTCAACATTATCTCTCACACAATTAACCATATTACACAGATATCTTCCCCACCTATAAAATTGCAAGTATTACTGATGAGCTGCACAAAAAAATTATTCACTCTACATTGAAGGCTGGTGAATATCCAAAAATTACTGCTCTGAGAAAAGCTTATTTTTCCATATGAAAAACACTCACAGAATATTTGTTATTAAATATATATATATATATAAGCAGTCGGATCTGAGTTCGATCCTAGCTTCATGACCACTATCCATAAGCCCACTTCAAACCCTAGTACTAACCTTAAATTTCCGATGCATTGGGGCTTTATAAGTTCAATCCACGCTAATTTCCATAAAGAATAACTTATTTCATAAATGTGTATTCAAATAATTAGTTTCAGATTTAAATTGATCAATTCTATTAATAAATTCATGATAGAATTATTCATGAATTTATATATTATAACTGCGTGGATTGTGCGTATATATTTGTAAATATTTAAATATATATAATTGTTTAAAAGTTTCATTGCGTCGGGAATGTTTGATTTTATTTTTAAATAAGTTGTTAAAGTTTAATGATTAAAAGCTACATTCTTTCGATAAGCTTTCAGATTTTCCCTTTTCAAAAACAACAGTTAAAGTTTTATGAATTAGAAAAAAGATAAGGATTTCCTAATTAAAATCATTTTCTGATTTTCATTTTCTAATTAGAAAATGAATTCAAGTTAATGAGTTTGAAAGCCTTATCGAAGGAATGGATCTAAAAACAACCAATGTATCTAAAAACATTGATAATGAAAGAAGCGCTAGCCTGAAGGCATCAGAAAGGACAGTATATATAGCTCTGAAAAGTTTGGAGAAAAAAAAACATCTTTGTTGCAGAAAAGTGCCAGTAAACTATGTGCTGTTCAAAATCATGAATTCAAAAATTGTTCCTACCATGATAAGGGGCTAAACGTCAGGAATCTGGCTATTGTTCCTGAAGTCCCCTAAAAATCTTCAATGAAGCTGCTGAATCTTTTCCGGACCAAACATGCTGCTAAAATTATAAAAAGCCACTAAAATGCTGTTCAAGTAATCAACTAAATGCATGCCTATGTTTTTACCAACCTGGACATGTAAACTAAGAACCAGCCCCGGAAGAATTGGGTAATATGTTTCCAAATGAACCTTAATCTTTCTGGCCAGTTTCGAACTTTACTTTACACTCTCTTTTAGAGCTCTTTTATTCTTTAATGTAATAATCTTTATAAAACCTTTTATTCATGCTACTGTAAACTTGTATCATAATTCTCTCAACTTCTAGTCTTTAAACTTTCTCTTTTCTTACTTGTAAGTTCATTTATTATATTATATATATATTTGTGTGCTTTATTAATGTCGTTTATTTTTAATTATATGCCAATAATCTTTCGACTTGATAAACTCCTTTGTTCTATTTGCCTTACGTAGAAAATATAATATTAACTCTGATAATAATTTTCGCCCATTAGAACTAGATTTACACAGTTCTATCAATCATCGAGTCGAAAGAAATTATTAAATGTTTGTTATTTTTATAGTTAATTATTAGCTCCATTTTTCACCTATGTCCCCAGCTCCTATCTAATTTACAAATGTTTATATATGCATATATATAATGTTAAAATGTTTTTTTTTCATATTCACCAATATTTCTTTATTCATGTATAATCTAAAATGTTTTTGTAAAAAGGGTAGATAAAGGAATCAACTAAATACATTCTAATTCAGATTGTTTTCACTCTATTAATATTCAGGAGGGGCACGATATTTGGGGCATGATGAATATAATTTTATAATGCATTAAAATAGTTTTAGTTAAAAGCTCCTTTGACTTTAATGAAATTGATCAAGTCATCACGTAGAGCATTCTATTACTGGGTTTTATTTTTCAAATGGTGACTAGCAAGTCATCATCTTCAACACTGCTGGCTTACGTCTATCTTTTACTCCGTTAGGCTGGTCGGTGATAGTTTCTGATATTTTAAATTATCGAGGAAGAAAGCACTTCCTCTCCTGTTCATATTAGTCAAAAAGCATAAGACTTGTCAGATCAAGCTGCCATAGGACTTCGATTATCAACTAGCCATCGTCTTTCAATTTCACTTTATAGCTCATAATTCATCAGCACTGTTACCTCTCTGTTCCGGTAAAGCCCGCTCTTATGCTTGTAATTCATGATGAAGTGATTTAAATTAAAGTCCAACAAATTCTCCGTTATATCTCAAAATAAGTTTTCTAATAAAGATTAAAAGTTATGCCCTAAAATACGTATCTTGCTCTTCATGAATAGATTTGCGAATGTGAAAATAAATATCACATTCTTTCGTATGAAATTAGAGTAAAAATTGCCTTTACTAATGAATACCTTTATCTGCCTTTTATTTTCTTGTTGGGGGCATAGACATAGACTTTCAAATATTGTGTAATATTCATTGGCATATAATAAGTACCGCCACTTGTATTATAATTATAAACTTTGTTTAAGGACTAGAATTAATTAATATAATCATTATTTAAAACTCAAACAAAACAAACTATTATTATTAAATATTTCCTAAACACACTTGGTTTCTTAGTGCTTAATTCCTTTATAATTATTTTTAATGTTAATACTCACTGTCTGTGTTGGCAACCCGAACATATACATATGATTCGATTTAAAAATTATCTTAGTTAATTGATTAACCAATATTAGTGTCAGTTCAGGGGTCTCTGATCCTCACCAACTGTAGAGCTAGTTTCTTGGCACATAGTACTGTGCCATCAATTTATGCTAATCTGAGCTGGTGAGTTGGGTTTGAATTCAGTTTGAACCAGCTGAGTTTGGATCTGACTTTCAGTTTTTTTTGGTGGGTTTTTTGACTGGTACATGGTTATGTTTTTGGCACCCAAAGTGAACAATGTTTTTTTCCCTTATCTTTAATAGTTTTTTTTAAAATAAAATGCATGTCTCATTCAAAGAATTAATAGAAAGAGCTAACCAAGAAAACATAGGTAAACTAAATTAAACTAAAAAAGGCAGATTACATAGATTGGGGAAATAATATGCAGCAGCTAACGAAAATAGGGACAATGGGACCAGTAGTCAGAGACCTAATTAAATGTACTGAAGAGAAAAATTATTATTTAAGTATACAGAGAGTGCCATAAGTTTGATTCACATTGTTTATTATATTATATTATTTACTTATTTTCAAAAATGGAAAGAGACACTTTACATATGATCCTCAGAGAAATGAGAGAAAACAGAAAGCTAATGATGATGATGATGGAAATAATTTTAAGGCTTGAGGAAGCACGAGGCATCCACACAAACTCAAACCCAGAGAATGTAAAGCATCAGCAAGAAATAAATCCTTCTGAAGCCCCAAAAATAGATGAGGAAGATGATCAGACCACACCAAAAGAAGCCGACGGCAAAGAAGATGAGTCAAATCAAAAAATGGTCGAAGAAGCTGAGATAAATACAGAATGGGAAAAAGAAGATGTTCAGACCACTAGTCAAATAAAACCAAAATTAGAAATGAGACAGATGATGAATCCTCAACATTGTATGAGGACTTTACAGATGCCATTCCCTGGATCCTCAATACAGACTCAAATTTTCAAAGGAGACCCAGGAGAGAACCCCAACCTCATTGAGATAATGTTAAAGAATTGTTTTTTGTGCAATCAGTCGCAGAAAAGGCCAAAGAATTAATGGCAACAATAGATTATGGGAACTTGACACCGACAATAAAGGACCAAGACTATGACCAGTATCAAAAGTTAAAACCATATGTGCCACCTGATCCAGGGAAACAATAGGACAAACATTAAAGGACAGATAAATATATATAGAGGACTGACTGACACAACCATAGGAAAAATGAGACTTCATTATCGGACCGATTTATTATAAGCCTATTATAAGCTAGATAATATTTAAAAGAAAATGATCACAGTGAGACATGTATAATTTTGTAGTTTGTACAGATGATATTATTCACATTCACGCTGTTCTCCCAGAGTCTAACAACTAGTCAAGTACACTTATGCCAATGTATCACACATAAGTAAAGAGTTTTTTTTCATTGTTTTTTTAAGTGAAAAGAAATGAAGCAGTCGGATCTGAGTTCAATCCTAGATTCATGACCTCTAGCCATAAGCCCACTTCAAACCCTAGTGCTAACCTTAAATTTCCAATGCAATGGGGCTTTATACGTTCAATCCATGCTAATTTCCATAAAGAATAACTTATTTCATAAATGTGTATTCAAATAATTAGTTTCAGATTTAAATTGATCAATTCTATTAATAAATTCATGATAGAATTATTCATGAATTTATATATTATAACTGCATGGATTGTGCGTATATATTTGTAAATATTTAAATATATATAATTGTTTAAAAGATTCATTGTGTTGGGAATGTTTGATTTTATTTTTAAATAAGTTGTTAAAGTTTAATGATTAAAAGCTACATTTTTTCCATAAGCTTTCAGATTTTCTCTTTTCAAAAACAACAGTTAAAGTTTTATTAATTAGAAAAAAGATAAGAATTTCCTAATTAAAATCATTTTCTGATTTTAAGAATTCATTTTCTAATTAGAAAATGAATTCAAGTTAATGAGTTTGAAAGCCTTATCGAAGGAATGGATCTAAAAACAACCAATGTATCTAAAAACATTGATAATGAAAGAAGCGCTAGCCTGAAGGCATCAGAGAGGACAGTATATATAGCTCTGAAAAGTTTGGAGAAAAAAAAAACATCTTTGTTGTAGAAAAGTGCCAGTAAACTATGTGCTATTCAAAATCATGATAACAAAAATTGTTCCTATCATGATAAGGGGCTAAATGTCAGGAATCTGGCTATTGTTCCTGAAGTCCCCTAAAAATCTTCAATGAAGCTGCTGAATCTTTTCCGGACCAATCATGCTGCTAAAATTTATAAAAAGCCACTAAAATGCTGTTCAAGTAATCCACTAAATGCATGCCTACGTTTTGACCAACCTGGATGTGTAAACTAAGAACCAGCCCCAGGAGAATTGGGTAATATGTTTCCAAATGAACCTTAATCTTTCTGGCCAGTTTCAAACTTTACTTTACACTTGCTTTTAGAGCTCTTTTATTCTTTAATGTAATAATCTTTATAAAACCTTTTATTCATGCTACTGTAAACTTGTATCGTAATTCTCTTAACCTCTAGTCTTTAAACTTTCTCTTTTCTTACTTGGCGGTTCATTTATTATATATATATATGTGTGCTTTATTAATGTCGTTTATTTTTAATTATATGCCAATAATCTTTCGACTCGATAAACTCCTTTGTTCTATTTGCCTTATGTAGAAAATATAATATTAACTCTGATAATAATTCTCGCCCATTAGAACTAGATTTACACAGTTCTATCAATCATTGAGTCGAAAGAAATTATCAAATGTTTGTTATTTTTATAGTGAATTATTAGCTCCGTTTTTCACCTATGTCCCCAGCTCCTATCTAATTTACAAATGTTTATATATGCATATATATAATGTTAAAATGTTTTTTTTTCTCATATTCACCAGTATTTCTTTATTCACATATAATCTAAAATATTTTTGTAAAAAGGGTAGATAAAGGAATCAGCTAAATACATTCTAATTCAGATTGTTATCACTCTATTAATATTCAGGAGGGGCACGATATTTGGGGCATGATGAATATAATTTTATAATGCATTAAAATAGTTTTAGTTAAAAGCTCGTTTGACTTTAATAAAATTGATCAAGTCATCACGTAGAGCATTCTATCACTGGGTTTTATTTTTCAAATGGTGACTAGCAAGTCATCATCTTCAATGTTGCTGGCGTAGGGCTATCTTTCACTCCCTTAGGCTGGTCGGTGATAATTTCTGTTATTTTAAATTATCGAGGAAGAAAGCACTTCCTCTCCTGTTCATATTAGTCAAAGGGCATAAGACTTGTCAGATCAAGCTGCCATAAAACTTCGATTATCAACTAGCCATCGTCTTTCAATTTCACTTTATAGCTCATAATTCATCAGCACCGTTACCTCTCTGTTCCGGTAAAGCCCGCTCTGATGCTTGTAATTCATGATGAAGTGATTTAAATTAAAGTCCAACAAATTCTCCGTTATATCTCAAAATAAGTTTTCTAATAAAGATTAAAAGTTATGCCCTGAAATACGTATCTTGCTCTTCATGAATAGATTTGCGAATGTGAAAATAAATATCACATTCTTTCATATGAAATTAGAGTAAAAATTGCCTTTACTAATGAATACCTTTATCTGCCTTTTATTTTCTTGTTGGGGGCATAGACATAGACTTTCAAATATTGCGTAATATTCATTGGCATATAATAAGGACCACCACTCGTATTATAATTATAAACTTTGTTTAAGGACTAGAATTAATTAATATAATCATTATTTAAAACTCAAACAAAACAAACTATTATTATTAAATATTTCCTAAACACACTTGGTTTCTTAGTGCTTAATTCTTTTATAATTATTTTTAATGTTAATACTCGCTGTCTGTGTTGGCAACCCGAACATATACATATGATTCGATTTAAAAATTATCTCAGTTAATTGATTAACCAATATTAGTGTCAGTTCAGGGGTCTCTGATCCTCACCAACTGTTGAGCTAGTTTCTTGGTGCATAGCACTGTGCCATCGATTTATGCTAATCTGAGCTGGTGAGTTGGGTTTGAATTCAGTTTGAACCAGCTGAGTTTGGATCCGACTTTCAGTTTTTTTTGGTGGGTTTTTCGACTGGTACAATATATATATATATATAAACAAACATCATACATGATCAAGACAATACATCTGCTGGGTATTGGATCAATCCCCAAAAATTTGAGTCCCTAGTGGACTTAAAATACAAAATGAGATGGTATCTGGTAATAAGATTTTTAACTCATTGTATAAAAATGCCTTTCATGATAGTGAAAGATTTCATCTAAAGCCAAATTATTTTGGAATTTCAGATGACATTTTATATGTCCCAGGAGAATTCATTAAGAAAATGACAGATATATCTGACTCTTGTCACCCAGGAATACATGGCAAACCTAAATTTGTGTACACTCCTCTTGGACACTTTAAAGCAAAATACTTGTCAAGACTGGCAAATTTTTTATCAAAAGAACTATATCTCTTTGAAGGTCTATATCCCATACTACTAGTCCTTTTTTACAAAAAAACAGAAAAAATTGTGGCTGTCAAAAACATACAGCCTATATATATGAGCTCCCTTGAAATCAAAATCCATGAATCTGTAATAAAAACAAAATTGAACCACATATTCTACCAATGATTTCAAGATAGCAATTTGCAAAAAAAAATTATCTACTAGACAAGCAGCTATCTTATTCAAAGCAATTATTGATGGCATTAGAAAGGAAAAAAAACTTAGTCCAATAGCTGTTCAATTAGAAATTAAAGCTGCCTTTGACAAAGTTCCAATAGGAAAACTAATTGATCTATTAGTAGATATACCAATTCCTAGATCAGCACTATACATCATTACCAACCTCTTGTTTAATAGAGAAATACACCTTACAATGAATGGAAAAATACTCTCATCTTCTTTTAACTCTTACTGCTCCATTCCACAAGGGTCTCCATTAGGTGCCATCTTATTCACAACATATATAAACTCATTATTGAACAAAATTGAAAGAAGCATGCCAGACATATTCATTTCAAGTATAAATACTAACATAACATGTTTATTCTTCATGGATGGTATTATGATTTTCCTGACAAATAAAACATCCACCAATGCTGCTGCAAATACTGGAAGAATACTCAAAAAGTATAGACTTGAATTCAATGCTGATAAATCATGTGCATAGAAATTTTTAATTGACAGCCTATCTAGCATCCTTTTTTTAAAAAAAAGCCTACCCCTTTTTGGGGATTCCCATTCCATCTGAGTAATGCAGCAATATAAGTAAAAATCCAGAACTTGCTCAAAATAAAAATTGAAAATATAACAAGCTTGCTCATGAAAATTTATCTCTCAGTTTACACAAAATATCACAATTCAACATACTTATCATTACAAGAATTATATACTGTACTCCAATAGTTATATATGCAAAAGCATTTCTCACATATATCTACTCAATGTTCAGAAAACATTTATGGGGTCAATGTATCATTTCCATCTCAATCAGAAAACTTCAGTGTCAACTAGTACAAAATGGAATGGGACTTCAGTTAACACATTTAGAAAACAGAAACACTAAATCTTATCTCATCTACTATTAAATTATTCCCTCAAATTGTTCCTAGTTTCAAAATTACACCCACTGATAGACCACTACCTACAAAAGGCTATTGAAAAAACCTTATTGACCCTTTCCTTTCCATTGATAACCTCCATTTCTACCCTCCCCTGAATAAATATAAATATTAGGAAGTTGATTCACTCATTCAACCATATTCAATTAATGATGAGGGCGAGTCAATTTTAAATCTCAATAATCATCAAATAATTAAAAAATTTAGGTTTTGGAAGCTGGAGCCAAAATCCTTTGATTTATTACTAAAACAATCTGGAATGCCTCCCTACCCTTTATTTTTATAAATATAGAAGACAGTACAAGAGAGTAGATGCTCAGTGCACACTTTGTCTCAGGGATATAGAAATACAAACACATTTATTATTTGACTGTCAATGCTTTGACAACATACAGATAGCAATCCCTAGACTATTCAATAACACTCATGTTAACATGCACTATTTATTTAAAACATTCAGTAAAAGTAATATGCACACATTCAGGCAAGAACTTTTATTCTATATGCACTATGATGCACTAGATGTACATTCATATACAGTAATAACCCTAGAAGGCACCCAAATACTTTATGATCAAATTGGAAAGTATTAGAAAAAGAGACAAAAAAATCGTCTTGCGTTGTTAGCTGATAGGTATCGCAGCCACCATGCAAGCAAGTATTTGGTTGCAGACGGTTGTAGGTTCGCATCCCGGTCGATGCTATGACATATGAAAAAAAAAAGTCACATCAGAAAAAGTATTTCAAGACACATGTTCTTTAATGAATGAAAATCTTATATGCTAGCCTAAAGTAGTGACAATTGTTTGATTTTGTCACCCAATGAGATGATGAAAAAGAGACTTAAATAAACACATAATTGTTGAAGCTTGAGATTTCTGCTTTTTATGTATGTACTTAATTTAGGATATAATTAACTGTTTCCATTTACTTTTTTTTGTATATATATATATTGTAATCTTTTTAGTGCTCATTCATAATCTTTGTATATCTTTTAAGTACATGTTACTATACCATTGTTATTATAATAAATGTATCAAATTCCTGTATTACACTATATGTAATAAGCTCTGTAACCCTTGATTGCTTAATAAAATTCTTTGAAAAGTAGCAGTAACAGCAGTAGCAGTAGTAGTAGTAGTTGTTGTTGTTATTATTATTATCATCATCATCATTATCATCTTAATTTTTTTACTCTGGTAATTACTTATGCTTCCATCTAGGTTAGAAAGAATTTATTACTGGATTATAAAAAAAGAAAATTTATTATAATATGTGATCAAACTATAAAAATGCATCATTAAAAGTTGTCTGGAATTTTATCAAATTCGTTTGTTTGTTAGTGGTCAATTTCATCAGGCAAAAAGTCATCAACATCAAATTTATACATAAGAAACAACAATCTATCTAAGTCGCAGGAGAAGAAAAATGTCAATGAAACAATCAATAAAGCATTTCCTGTTTACCATAGATATTCTAAAAAAAAGTAAGCATGTAATTAATAGAAAATTCAGTTTTTTAAAAAAAAACAGTTTCACATAAGTAAAATTTATTTTGGGATTCATATTACCATCTTCACATCAAAATTATTGGGAAATCAAGATTGAAGATATGAATATAAACTTTTAAAATTATACAAAACATCATCATCATCAGATTATTATTATTATTATTATTATTATTATTATTATTATTATTATTATTATTATTATTATTATTATTATTATTATTATTATTATTATTATTATTATTATTATTATTATTATCACCTTTGTTTCGTTTGCCTAATACCTTTAATAATGATTTTACTAATGAAAATATTTTTTCTTTGGACTTTAAAAAATTTGTTACTTATCTTATAAAAAAGTATGGCATATAATTATATTATTTTTATCACTTTTACTTATTTATGTATATTATTTATGTATATTATTGTATAGTTGTTATAGTGACATTCTGTAATTGGCTTATTGCTGTAGTTTTGTATGATAAATAAATTGAATTATTATTATTATTATTATTATT
>JAQFVV010014194.1:0-46178 GCA_028023455.1 Epiperipatus broadwayi
ATATATATATTCTGTATAAAGTAAAGAATAAAAGTAGAATATATATGTATAGGAAATTTTTTACTTAATAAATATAGAATGTAAAAAAGGGTAAAAAATTATATAATATTTAAAAGGTAATACATAGATGGTGATTATAAGATATATATATATATATATATATATATATATAATGTAAATTATATGTTTATGTATATTTATATTTTATTCATATGTTTGTATTATGTTGTAGTTCTGAAGAAGATTGCTGGGGCAATTGAAACTGTAAACTGTAAAAGAGGGTGGTAAATAAAGCATTGTGTAACAGTAGTAAAGTGCATGGATGATTTAGTATTATATGGTAACTAATGATATACATAGTTATAATATATAATGCTGTTAGGAAGTTGGTAAAGGTATTGTGCTAAATTTTTATGGAAAAAATGTAATTATGGAAAGATTTAATAAAAATATATTTACCCATATCATTATTTGTTTTATTTAAATAAAATCTATTGAGAAATCTTGTTCTAATTGGTTATTTACAAAAAATAAGTTAATTTAGTAACTTGCATACAATAATATAAGTTCAATTTCTGCTTTAATAATAACGTGAAAGCTAAAACCTTCAAAAGATGCGCTTTAAACATGCTTATGTGACAGCCAATCAGATATAATAATGACTGCACATGAAACTCTCAATTCTAAAACACCAGTCAGAACTATAAGAAAAAGCGCATATTTCGAAGGTTTTAGCTTTCACGTTATTACAATGTTATCTGCTTACGCTTAATAAATTTGATATATTTCTGCTTTAAATTAAATAGCTAATTAGTAATAGACCTTAGGTTAGCTTTACCATTAAATTTCTAATTTCCATTTCTGCATTGATAAGAATATCTATATATAATATGAAGATCTATGTATTTTATTCATGTTAAACCACTAAACATCACATAATCACTATCTCATACTAGCACATAATTGTTATTAAACAATTCAAAACAAAGCAAAACTCTCCATATAGTAGTGCCTTCTGGCATCCATTGATTGCTCTTGTTAGCACAAGATGGCACTACTATATGAAGAGTTTTGCTTTGTTTTGAATTATTTTATTCATGCTATATAAATAGTCAACTTCCATCATAGATAAGGCTTAATTCCAGATTAGTTGGACATAATACAATTATGAGGAACTAAGTATTTCATATTCAACAAATAACACGATAATACATAAGGCATATATTTTTAATACAGCTAAGTATAATATTCCAAAAATATACTAAATAATTTACACCCACCCACACATATATATTAAACCAATACATAATGCTAATATTTATTATCAGCAAATACCACGACAAAATTAACATTTACATTTAAATGACTATCAGAATAAAAAGTCGTCTACTTTATTTTTCTTTTGTTCCTCTACGGTTATAAATAAATTGCAAGTAAGACAAAATAATAGAATCAATTAGTTCAATAAGCCAGAAATATTAAATAGCAAACCGATTTAAATGGATATTACCGAAGTCAATGAAGTTGGCCTTTATAATATTCTTGATTTATTTAAATATTTGCTCCTATTGTTATAGTGTCTCAATTATGGTCTATTTATAAGTTTAAAAAAAAAAAACAGAAAAAAAGGAAATCATTTTCAGACTGCTTATAGTGACTAGTTGTAAGAGTTTGATGTATATAAATAATTTTTTTTTTATTGTATCTTTATTTTTTTCTCATGTGTCATAGTATCAGCCGGAAAGCGAACCCGCTAACCCGGGACAACTGCTTGTAAAGCAGCTGTCGTTGACCTCTCGACCACCAATGCTTGACAATATTGTATCTTTATTTATATGAATTTAAAAATAATGGGGAAGTATGGAGGTTGTTTAATATATTTATAAAGATATTACACATGTGAAAGAGAAAAGTGAATAACTCCACGTGCGTGTATTTTTAAATTAAAAAAATTAGATATATTAATCTTTAATTGAGGATTAAAGTTTATATTTGTACTAGAGACAATTTTTAGTTTAGAAAATGATTAGTAATAATTATTATTGTATTTATCTGAGGTGGATGATGCCAAACTTGTGAGTGGAGTGAGTTTGATAACGGTAAATAAAAATGCAACGAGTATATAAATAATCTGAAAATGTACAAAAATAACGGTAATGAACTATATATATATTTTTTTCTTCACTCAAATAATTCTGGGATGCGAACTTTACTTCTTGAAGCATCTTACAGTTCTCTCTCCAGCAGCCACCTGTTATCTCTACTTAACTATAAAACTATCAGAATAAAATTGAAACACAATAATATTTTCAATCTAAGCTCAATAGCTTATATAGTCATATGAGTCTGAACTCAGTTCAGTACCCATACGTTTTGGCGTCTTTGGCTTTTTAACAACCATAGCCACCATTATCCTATTAGGCAGAATTGGTGTTAAACCACTAAACATCACATGATCAGTATTTCTTATGCTAGCACATAACTGTTATTAAAACAGGCAAAGCCCTCCATACAGTAGTGCCACTCAGTTCCAACCAGACTAATCAATAGATGCCAGAAGGCTTGTGCATAAGATCTAAGTTCAGTTCTCTCAGATCCAAGGCTCCTCACTGATGAAGGCCATAAGCCAGAAACTAGTCTGGGGATATTGAATGAGTAGGCACTAGATGGGGATTTTATGCACAAGCCTTCTGGCATCCATTGATTACTCTGGTGTGCCATTCACCAACCAGAGTAATCGATGGATGTCAGAAGGTTTGTGCGTAAGATCTAAGTGCAGTATTCTTAGATCCAAAGCTCCTCACTGACGAAGGCCATAAGCTAGAAACTAGTCTGGGGATATGAAGTGATGTGAGCACCATTCTCAATGTTCATATTTTGAATATCACCATATAATGTAATCATTTCTATTGCATTTTGATAAATATTTTTTAGCATATATTTTTTTTTCGATATCTTGATGGTACAAAGATTTACTTACTATTGAAAAATCAAAAAAAAATTTTTTTTTTTTAATCTACAAATTCAAAGCATAATGAAAATTCAACTCATTGTTTTTTTCTATAATTTTTCTCAGTGCTTGGATATTATTAACTACTGTTAAACTTAGCTTTTTGTTTGGTTTTAATTTAAAGTTTACAGTGAAAAATTGTAATTATTTTGGAAACTACTGATAGACCTATAATTTCACCTATTTTTAAATATCACTGTATTTTCCCCAGTCATCTGGTACATCTTCATCATTTTGACATATAATATATAGTTTTGGAAACAAGTTTTTGATCATTTTATTTACTTCTTTTAAGATAGTAATAATTTCATCATTTTCTGAAGGTTTTTGCTTCTTGATAGATTTAATTGCTTGCCCCCACATCTTCTTCTAAAAATGCTTAATGGTAGTAGTGAATTTATTTTCTAGGTATTTATTACTATACAATTTTTTGTAGAACTCTTTCAACACATTTAATGATGGCATCTCTTTTCAAGAATATCTTGATTTATTTTTTTTTTGAAATAACTTTTTTATCAATAGCAAGATGTTATTTTATATTTTTGAAACTTATTCTCTTCTATAGCTTTATAAAGTTTAACAATATCACATTTAATATGAGACAGTTCTTCTTTCAGTTATATGCAGCTTTACTTTCAAAAATTAAAACTTTATTTACACATTAGAGTGGATACAAAAGAAATCAATGATAGGATAAAATTATGTCAATAAGAAAGTTTCAATTTATACATATAAATGTGGTATGCAAGCCATGTATATAGAAAAATCAAAAGTTGTATTAGATCAATAACATAGTCTCAAGAGCATCATAAGAAAATCATGATAGTTAATTAATGCAAGTATGAAATAAACATAAATAAATATAAATAAAATCAAAGATTACATTAATGCCTTAAGGCAGTGCATCATATGCTTAATTAGCTAGGAATATAAAGTAAGTCAAACCTATGTATAAGGTTTGGAAATTCAATTGATTAATGATTATCCTGGCCCAAAGAGTAATGAGGACTATAACAATATTTACAAGTTGATATAGGTAAGTAATTAATGCAAAGTTTGTGTATTAAATATATAGGATGTATGAAAGATCTACATAGTTAAAGTTTAGATTACTCTTAAGTGAAAGATGGGATATATTATTTATTCAGTGGATGGGAGAAAGTTCAAGTTTTAGGCCTAAGAAATACATGAATTAGGACTCTAGCCTCATCTGGCTCCAGGTTTGGTCAGTAGGCCAAGGCTGACAAGTTCATTTATCCTCATCTTTTATCTTGTAGAGGGATTTGAAAAATCGATTAACCATTGAGTCATCATAGCCGTGATCAAATATCATGCTACATCTGGCGGTCCAAATTGAGAAGTTAATGAAAGTGGCCAGTCTTATTGTTCTGAATTGATCCTTTTTAATTGCTGCATTAAGAGAAATGTTGCAGTTTTAAATAGTACCTAAATAAAAGATCACAAATGCAGTCTGGTTTCCTATTAAGGCATTCTTAGTAATTTTCATCCTTGTCACCAACCATTATATTGGATAGCAATTTTATGGCTCCATGAAAATAAGGACTATAATTTAGTTCTGCATGTCTTGATGTAAATATTAATTAAAAAAGAGATGTCCACACATATCCATTCAATATTTAAAAAGCAATTGATATTTCAGTTAAAATCAAGTAGCTTAGAAAAAAGATCATAACGTTTTTGATCTTAAACTCGGACGTTTTTAGCTTCCCATGCTGGGTTATGAATGTGGGTAAACAGCTCATCTGTGACTGTTTACCATTTCAATAATCACATAGTGATGACAACTTCAATGCAAAAACATATGAAATGGACCTTAGGAATTGCCTTAAATAGGTATTTTTAATGCCTCAAAGAAAAATTAAAGGATCGTATTTCACCTAACGCCAACTTCTTTTGCAGACATTTGAGCATTATAAGCACTAATTTTTCGTGGGTTGCCTTCTATTCTTGTGATTGACTTTTACTATTTTATTATTTGAAGATAAATTTTAAATAACTTTCACAATATTCCAGTTTCTAAACATTAACTATTTTAATGAAAAATCAAATTTATATCAAAATATATATTTTTATATACTGTAATCAAAATAACTTTCGCCTTATTAATATTTTATTTTGTCTAATATAGAAATAATGATGATTAAAATTAATGATACAAACTTTATATATTATAATTTATTTGAACATGAAAATTAATGTCAGATTTTAGAGAGCTGCGACTTCTGGGTAGAAAAAAAAATTGTTTTTTTTTTTCTATTTTTCTAAAAAATTTCCATCTATATTTTACATAATAAATTATTCAGTATATTAATTTTTGCTTGATATTTTGTAGAATATTATATGAGTTCATGAAATATATTTCTCTTCTCTCTTTTAATATTCTAAAATGAATCTAAAAAAAAAAGATGATGACCTTAATAATAATATATATATATAATCTATGTTTAATTTCTGCAATTCCAACAATTTTTTAAAAAAATAGCTTTATTTAATTTATATTAAAGGTCTTCTATTTTTCTCCATATCATTTATTATTAAGACATTGCTTTATCTTCTAAATTATAGCATTAGTTGCTGAAAAAGTTATTTGGTGCTCAAGCACAAAAATGCATTACTGATCACAGCAGTTTTTTCCAGTCGATCAAACTATTTTTTTAATAGAATAAATTCAATGACATATGACTCTTCAGTCTGCAACTTTCTGGATCTATTTTTATCTAAGTAAAATAAAAGAAAAAAATCTTTGGACAACTGAGTTTGAGATTAATTATATCGTAATCATAAGGATTGTCCAGGACAAATACTGAATGAATAATTTTATTATAAGCTGAATAAAATTTAAAAATCATTTCTCTTTACTGTATTATAATATTATCCCTTCTCTCTTTTTCTTTTGATTGTTCTGATGAATCCACTACATGTGGAGGGGGTGGAGATATACAAAAATAATCTTTAGAGCAAAATATAAAGTGGAAAACTTTTTTTGATTTTTTTAAAATGTGTTTTATTATTAATTGGATTATCTTAGATCAATAATAACCTACAATGATGCATGTTCCAATCATAATGCATTGTGAAATTAACTTTGGTACAAAAGATTTTTAATTATAAAAATAAACAGTAAACTAGACATATGTTTCTAACATAACTAACTTCATCAGCACATGTTCATCAAATAATACAAATGAATCTTTTGCTAAATTATATTTAAATTTTAATATCATAATGAACGTTGAGAAGGTGTTTAAATAGGGTTCCATTGTTAGGCTTAATGAAGTGTGAAATGATTTTCAAGCTGCTGATGACATTGGTCATAACAGAAACATATGTCTAGCAGAGAATGTTTTTTATGTAATATTGCTGCTCAAAAATAAAAACATTTCTATACATGGATAAGTTAGATCTTTAGCAACAAGAAAATATACATGTAAATGGAAAAATATGAGTGATTTAGTCTCCAAATTGTGTAAGGAAGACAGAAAATATTAGGCATTTGCTAATTGAATGTAAATGCTTGAAAGCAGAAAGGGTACAAGTAATGAAGTTATGGAAGAATAATAATGAACAAAATGATTATACAGAAAGTGGGTTATTGATTTTTATGCTAGGTTTTGGAAAAGATAAGGGGGATTTAGATGTAGAGGCTAGGGAGTTGACAAAAATAAAGTCAAGCATTGTTGGTCGAGTGGTCAGCACAGCTGCCTTCCAAGCAGTTGTCCCAGGTTTGCAGGTTCGCTTCCTGGCCAATACTTCAACAAAAGGAAAAAAGATTATGTTGTGGAAATGGGATGGAGCAGATTATGGGAAAAATAGGATGGGGAATGGAAAGGGAAAGTAGAGCAGGTTTCTTTGGGCATAGTTGCTGAGAGATTCCTGACTCTGCTTAAGGAGAAGTCACAGTGCATCACATCATCATTGTTCCATAATTGTATGGTATTTCTAATTAGTTATTTACATATTTAAATGTTTATTTGAAGCAATATTTAATATTATGTTTGGACTAACCATCACATGAACACCATTTTTTATGCTACTGCATGGAGAATTTTGACTCTGTGTAATATTAAGTTTGATTACATGTTGTCTTGTTTGTTAATATTAAGTTAATATAAGAGTCTTTAGCTCAATTACCACCAACTTTAATATAAAGAAAAATTTCATTGTTATATTTTCTAGAGAATCATTGACAGATTAGTTGATTAATTTATCAAACAATACCAAGTGAAAGATTATATGATTACCATGGGTGCCAAAAGTTGAATTAATATTTTGTGCTTTACTTTTTACAGAAACTGATTTCATTCTCTAAGATCGCACAATATGATAAAACCTACTCCACTAAGAAAATCTTATTGATAAAAGCAAAAGCCACAAACTGATCTGGAAATGGGAATCTGAATGCAATAAAATATTTTATGATTACTAATTATGCAAGCTTTTAGTAGAAAGTGTTAGAGCATGAATGTGAAAGACATTGATCACATTTCACTAAAAAATGTCTAGATAGTCTGGTCCAAAGAGATTATAAGAGACCTGTATAAAGATGATCTTTCATCTTTTGCCATCATCTGCTATAAAATTAAGCAATTTGTGATTGCATTTACTCATTTCTGATTTTTTTGCTTTTATAATGAGATTTTGTGATTCAAAGTTGGAAAAAACACAGTAAATTATTCAGAAATCATCTTTGACTCCATTTTTAGATTAAAAACATGGAATTCAAATCAGCTTGAATGTTTTATACCCAAATTAATCTGCATGAACAGTCATGATTATCTAAATTCACTTCAGGATACATATATATATATTAAACATGTTAAATCATTCATCAGTCACATTTAATTACATTTTTATTCAAATTAAAAATATAAAAATTTAAATTAGCTTAAGATTTTTGAACCTAAGTTACCCTGCTTAAACAGTGGTATTGATCTAACTCCTTTTCAATATATGTAAACTAGTGTCCTCAGTTCTTTAGTGACTATAGACACCTTATTTCCTTGTTTAATAATGATAATTAACTCATTTAATTCTCTTACCCAGTATGATAAAACATGAGCATTCCTACTCTACAAACAAAATCTTACTGATAAAGTCAAAAGCCAGAAACTGATCTGAGGATAGGCATTTAAATGCAGTAATTTCTTTGGTGATTACTTGTTATGGAAACTATTTTGAAATGACCACCTAAATTAAAAAAAGATGTCTAATGCTACATTACATTAGAATAAATACATTTTTTCCACACACAAAGCTATTACAAGTGAGAATCAGATTTTCACAATCAATACAGCTATGGGGTTGATTAACACATGTAGTTTCATTCAAAATAAATATTGATATATATATCAATTACAAATTTGTCAACTCAAATGTGTTCAGTGGACAATGCAAAAGAATTATTTGAAGCATTGGATACATTTAGTCAGTCAGAAATTGATAATTGTGTTTATTGTTGTGACAGTTGCACAGATCTATGTAATTTATTGTGAAATATTAGTACTTTATCATATATTAAAAAAGATATGCAATGTCTGAAACAATTTTTTAAAAAAAAAATTTTGTTACAGAATGTGATAACAAATGCCATGACGATTTGTGTATCAATTGATAATTTATCTATTCAAATACATTCATGGTCCACCACAAAAACATATTCAGAAGCATTGTATACATTAATCCAATCACAAAGCCAATAACTATGATTTTTTGTTGTGACATACACCCAGATTTAAACAGTTAATCATGAAAAATAGTATTTAATCATATTTTAAAAGAGGGAGGTAATGTCTAAAATAACTACAAAGAAAAAATAAAAGTCATACAATATTAATATAGAATGGGAAGAAGAGTTTTTCTTTACAATCATGAATGCAAAATGTGTGTTATATAGATAATGCAAATATGTTACTTTCAAAAAGAAGAAATGTTGAAAGAGATTTAAGACACAAAAGTAACATGCAAGTGGTGGATAACAATTCTTGGAGAAGATTACAAGTAGTCCTCATTTTGAAAAAGTGTGCCATCTCCTCAGCTAACCAATTGTGTGTTCTTGGATAATTGATTTGTTGTTAATGTTCATATTTTTAGTTAAGAGAATAAGGTGCCTGTAGTTCAGCCAGGTTGACTTGACTTCAAAATCTTAGACGGATTTGAAATTCTTGGTGTTTAACTTGATTAAAGTAAATGGAGTTAAAAGTGGCTGCTTAATGTTTAACTGCATTGTTTTTAATTTTGATCCCAAGCTTCATTATAAAGATAAAAGCCAGAATGTATCTTGAACATTTGGATATAAATGCATCTAATGATCAGTGATTATTCAAACTTACAGTGTATGGCTATATAGAAGTGTGTTGCTCTTATCTTGGAGAATTAAGTGTTATTATTATTATTATTATTATTATTATTATTATTATTATTATTATTATTATTATTATTATTATTATTATTATTATTATTATTATTATTATTATTATTATTATTATTATTATTATTATTATTATTATTATTATTATTATTATTATTATTATTATTATTATTATTATTATTATTATTATTATTATTATTATTATTATTATTATTATTATTATTATTATTATTATTATTATTATTATTATTATTATTATTATTATTATTATTATTATTATTATTATTATTATTATTATTATTATTATTATTATTATTATTATTATTATTAACATTTCTAGCCAGTGGAATAATGTGCTTGTACTGAATTGGAATACGTTTTATATGACTGTTCAACCAGGTGGATTCAAACCTTAATTCTAACTGATGTGAATTTCAATTTTTTAGCTTGAATAGTAAAATAGTGTAAAGGAGATTAATTGATGCTTGACTGCACTGCTTCCAACTTTGAATCCTAATGCCTAATTGACGAATGCAAACACCAGAGAGTGATCTGAGAATGGAATTTAAACACCTTAAGCTGACAGCAGATGGCAATAGATTAAAGAGCTGCTCTTATATTATATTGACTAATAAATGATTTATTGTTATTAAGAGACAATATACAAAACTGATAGATAAGACTTTCAAAATTTCAACTATGATGCGAGAAAAAATAAGTCACGGATTGAAGAAATTGGATTAAGCTTAGAGATAATTTCATTTTATTTGATAAATCAATAATCGTTGCCAATAATGATTATATGTTTTGAAACTAAAAATATGTGAAATAATATAACCATATTTTTTTTCCTTTCTACTATAAGAATATTTTTTCCAAATTAAATTAGAATCATAATTAGTACCGAAATTATCATGCATAAAAATATTAAAAATAGATAAGTAATTGAATTTATCATTCATTGATGTGAATGATAATAATTTTCAAAGCTTACCTCTTTTGATACATTCTGCAGTAATAAGGCATCTTACAATGAAGTATAGTGCATGTGAAGTTCCATTGATTTGTCTATTTAATCCATTATGCAATCTATGAAAGAATCAGAAATAAAAATAAATACTTATTATTACAATTTCACTTTAGTCAGTATTTACTAATTCAATATCTATTAATTTTTAATTAAATATTTATTAATTTTTAAAGTTTTCTCAATAAATACAAATTTCAAGTAAAATAATAAATGTCATATAAAATATAAGCAGAAAACAAAGCAGCCCAATTCATAGTAAAAAGTAATACTGACTTTTAATATATATATATTATACCGGACAAAAGCTTTAGACTTGCATAAACTGACCGCCAGGGCGCCACTAGTCCGAAATTTGGAACTAGACATTTATTTTTAAGGGGTTACAGGATATGCGAATCGAATGCGCCGGACTAGCTCAATCAAGCAAATGAAAACTTATACGTTTTGTTCTGAAAATTGAAAAGATAGCAACAGAAAATAAAATCAATTAAGTAGATAAATAAATAATTTTATTAGTAGCATGGTTAAGTAAACAGAAATCTAAATAATAATCTTTAAAGCCCACCTAAAATATGTACTACACGAACATTCGTCAAAATTGAATTTAAATATTTATATGGCTTTGAGAGCGATTTTCTGTGCATGAAAAAGTGCAAAATACTGACCGTAGCAGAAGTATTAGCAAGTATTCAGTGATCTCATGTAAGAAGGGGGGTAGCTTCCTGCTTATAACCCATAGTTAGGAAAAGGCTGGATCTCCGTATTTGAGATTTATGCAAACTTATGTCGAAACAGAAGAAATGCGAAGGTAACTTCCAAAACATTAATAATAAAAAGAGTGTTGAAAGTTATTACTTTCAATCGATTGACCTCCCTCTGAGTGAGACAGGCTAGGAGCTCACGATCTACCTATAGAAAGGGTTAAAACGACCGTACGTGCCCCTAATAAACGAATTGGAAGCTTTAAGAAATAAAACTAAAGACTATTATATTTTGTGATCATCTATTACGGTACTAATAATTAAGGTCACGACATAAGTACAGCTAATAAAAAAATGGGTCACAAGCCAATTAAATTAGTCTGTAATATCCAGACTGCGCTCCGTAAAATGACAAGGAATGTGAGATTAAAATAAACTACTATCTTACTTACTAAGACTTAAATAAGATGGACAGTAATAGGTAACTAGCACTCGTTAAAAAGAAAAAAAATATCAAGCACTCAGAAATCGAATTACATAAGATATAACTTGAAAAATATTTATATTTAAAAAAAGAAAACATCTAAGACAACAAAATTATTTAAACTGTGGAAGATAAGGTACCTTAATAATTTAGTTAAATGCTAGTGCACTAGACTTCTTTAAGTGTAGTCCGTTACTCAGGAGTCACTGACGGTAGGCTTGGGCGAGTTGGTTAGTGGTTTCTTTGGAGCCAGTTCTTATGGCATTATAGGCAGTTAATGGAGACACAGGATGTCTGAACCTGTCCTGGCGAGAAGCTTAGCACATCATGGTAAAGAAAATATTCTTGCTGTAGGTTTAATGTTCATTCTAGTAGAAATTAATATTAATAATATAAAATTAAAAAACAATTTTTTTTAAAAAAATTTGTTTTTATTTTTTTATTGTGGATATTTTTTTATTTTTATTAAAAAAAAAAAAAAAAAAAAATAGTAGAATAATTACTGGGTCAGCTTTCAGAATATGCAGGAATTGTTCTTTCCAAGTATTTTTGGCAGAAATAGTTGAGCAATTCTCCTGTCAGAGTTGGTGTCTGTCCTTTGCGCTGGTGCAAGTATTCTAGCTCATGCAAGTATTGAAAGCTAGTCAAAGATAATCCAATGGCCTGATTCAGCCTGTTATAGCTGAATCATATCTCTAAACCAATTACCCAACTTTTTTTTTTTTTAATTAAAATTTAAAAATTCTCTATCTAGATAACAATGGTTATCTACTTAACAAAATAAATTGCCCTTTACAGATCTAGGAATTACCTAATGAAAAATTCTTTTCTTTTTGTTTTCTTTCTTTTTAATTAGCCTTATCAATCTAAATCCCCAAATCTGAAAAGCAATTTATTTGTACACTTTACTTTTACATAAATTTAACAAAAAAAAATAATCTTAGTTTTTTTTTTTTTCAAAATTAAAATTAAAAACCAAATATAACTGTGGTATTAAAATATAATTCCCACGCACATACATATATATTTGTACAAGCATTAAAAAAAAAAACTTTTAATCAAGTTTTACAAACGAAATCTTATATAAAAATTTATTTTATTTTCTTCACCCCTATAAAACTATAATTTTTGTAATGGTGTCTTAAACATCCATTACAACTGCCTCTCCGTCATCACAAAAAAAAAAAAAACTTAGTTGACTTTGCTCTGCCTACCACTAACCAGTTTTCTCTAAGTTTGTTCTCACTTTAAAAAAAATCAAATCTGTCCGACTACTCTAACGAATACTATTTTAAATCATTTGTAAGTAACATAAATTTTCAGGAATATACTGGCGATCTATTAAAATAACTATTTACAACAAAGTAATACAATTACGATAGCCACTATACACTTTATTAAATAAAAATGAACAGAATTCAAAATATCAAAATGTAATATTGTTTATCTCACACATATATAGTTGTAATTATATAATATTATTTACAAAATTCATTCAGGCTTATCACCAGCGTCGAAATAAATTTCTATTCCCAACTCGTAGTCCAATTACAAATCTATTCAGTTTTTTTTTTAGCAGTACCTCTGATCAATATCACTTATGTTCGGTCAGGCGGTTCTTTCTTTATTCTTACTGACTCTCTAATGTACGTTCCTTTCCCCCTTTTATTTGTCCTTCGCTTATAATTTATTGCCTTGTCTCTTTCTCATTCTGTTTTATCTTGTAGCTCGTCTATCTTACGACCCTTTAGCCGAGCTAAATATATTTGTTCAATGTGTCTCACTTTAGTACAGACCACCTTGTTAATAACAAATGGAACGAATCCCTCTTCTATAGTCTTTTCAAATAAAATTGCTCTATAGATAGCTTTTATCTCTGTCTTAAAATCATACTCCTTAACTTTTTTCTTAACTCTCTTCTTTTCAAATTCGTATTCACAACCGCTAGTTATTTTAACCAATTTATTTTTAGTTTCTTGCAGAAACTCTTTTACGTTATTCTCTGTCTTTTGATCTGCATTTTCTATCTCGCCACCTATCTGCATCCAATCTTTACCCACTTCTATCTCTATTTCTACCTTGCCTGTTCTAACGCTATCCTGTTCTAATTCAACTTTTACTTCTTTCATCTCTTCCTTTACTATTTCAACTTCCTGAACCTCCTTATTTCTATCTTTCTCTATGACTTCTATAGCTGCCTGATTTTTGTCGACTTTCTTCAATATTTCCTCTCTCATTCCTTTCATTTCTGCTCTCAGCTCCTCTAGTATTGTTTGTTGACTCCGTTTTATTTCTATATTTTGTTTTGTTATATTTTGTTTCATTTCCAGCAACTCCTGTCATATTTCTTTCATCTCGGCTTGCTGAGTTTGTTTCATTTCTATTATCAACGCTATCATCATCTTCATCATCATCTGTGTCTCGCTCTCTCTTTTTTCTACTATCTGGGGGTGTTTAAATGAAACTGGGCTCTCTTCCAAACCTACTTCCCTATTGTTTTCTTCTTTAGATTCCATTTTCAAAATAAACTTAGCTTCAATACAATCTAATTATTTTTTTCAAATTACCAACGGAACTTTTCTTTTAAATCTGTTTATTCACGTTTTTTTTTTTTAATCTTCAACAGCTAACTTTATTTTATTTTTAAAAATCAAACTTAAACTCATTACAGGGCCGGCGGAAGCGGGCATGCAACGCATGCTAGGCATGCGGGCGCTGGCAGAAGGAGGCGCCATCACTGAGAGATTAGCATCTGAAAAAGAAGGTGCCATCCCTGAGAAATTAAAACTCTACTAACAAAAATACTCACATTTGAAGAATATTATTCTCAAATGTTTATTTACAAAAATTATTGAGAGTAGATTATTGAAAATCATATGAAGTCATATTATATCTTATTAAATGACACACACAAGCAGGCCTGCACACAAGCTCTGCTTAATATTAAAAATATAAAACAATCAAATCTATTATTTATCATGAACAATAAACTAAACATAAAGTTTATTATATTACAAATTTCATATTGTAATGTTTATATATATATAGTACTGCTTATAGTAAACTATAAATAACTTTCTGCTAGCAAATATATAAATAAACACACACTAAAAGTATTATAAATTAGAACTTATGTATGTATATGAGTATATATATATATTAGATCATGTACATAATTTTGAAATCGTAAGAAACGATTATAATATTGCAAAATAAAACATTTTCTAATTTTTTATTTAAATAATAATTTGATATAAATATTCGAACGTGTATGTAATATATATTATAGGTATAATTCCAGTAAACTTAATATAATTTTCAGTTTACTTTTTATTTTATATATTTTAATCGTTGTCAAAAGTCTATTTTTTCTGCATACTAATTAGGTTTGCTTATGATGTTTATCGCAAATTTTAAAATCTTAGTAAGAACTTGTAAACAATAATTATAATCCCAGGAAATTTTCTATTGAAATCGCAAATCAGGCCTGGCAGGCCACCTGTGTTAATTAGAAAAATATATGATAACAAAAGAAAATCTTGCCAATGGTAAAACTAAAATGTTCAATCAAGCGTAAAAAACTGGACACTTGAGTTATTTTAAAACCTGACCATTTTTAATGTCAATGGCTGAATATTTCCAATTTATTAGCTGCCTTTTTTAGGTAAACAAGTTAAACAACTTCTTCCCCTCTGCGTATAGAGTTTTGTATTTTGGCGCAAGAAGTAATTTGTGTTGGACATCTAAATTAGCGATATATAATCTTAAGTATTAAGATACATGATGTAAATATATAAATTAGAGTCCGTATTTATTTATTTATTACATTTGAAAATTATTTTAAAGTGGCGTTCATGAGTAAAAGTAATATGGAATCAAAAACTAAGAAAAAACTATCCGGTGCACAAAATCGTAAACGCCAAGCTGAAAAAATAGCAAACATTAAAAAACAAAGTGGATCACTTAATAAATATCTTAAAATATCAACTGCTTCTGAAATAGCTTATACTCAACAAGAACCAGAACCGTGCACATCATCTAGATCACAGGGAACTGTTGAAAATATTGAACAAGATTTTAGTAAGAAACAGTTAAGTGACAACAAAGTCATTGTGCCAATATCATATCAAATGTGTACAAATTTAGAAGATCCAGCTGAATGGAATAAAATCGATGACAAACTACGTGTTATTTTAGTAGAAATGGGGCCTGTTCAAAAGAAAGATATTATATATCCGAACGATGTACATGGCCGTAAATTTTCTGATGTATATTATAATAGAAAAATGGAAAACGGAGAAGTAGTTTTTCGAAAATGGCTTATTTATTCCGAAATTTTGAACTCTGTGTTTTGCTTTTGTTGCAAAGTTTTTGGATCTACTGAATCTAGCCTCATAGAAGGATACAATAATTGGAGAAATTTAAGTACAACTTTACACAGACATGAAACTAGTATGGCTCACATGAAAAGTTTATTGAATTGGAATGAACTTGAGAAAAGATTAAAAAACAAAATTACTATTGATTGTCAATCTCAAAATTTATATGAAATGGAAAAGAAACATTGGAGGAGTGTTTTGGAATGGCTGATTGAAATTATCAAATTCCTTGGTAGTCAAAATTTAGCATTTCGCGGATCATCTGATAAATTATACGAAAAAAATAACGGAAATTTTTTAAAATTAATTGAATTATTTGCGAAGTTTGATCCCGTTATGGAAAATCATGTTGAGAGGGCCCTAGATCAAAACAATAGAGTACATTATTTGAGCAAAGATAGCCAAAATGAATTATTGGAAATTTTAAGTACAGCAATTAGGGAAACAATTTTATTATCGATAAAGAAATCCAAATATTATTCTATTATTTTAGATTGTACACCAGATGCAAGTAAAACTGAACAAATGACCATAATTATTCGCTTCGTTTTTTGTAATAATGGAACGGTTAAAATTAGAGAAAACTTTTTAGGTTTCATAGATATAACAGATTCCACTGGACGAGGTTTATGTACAACAATAATTGAACAACTGGAAAAATGGAAGATTCCCATTGAAGACATGCGTGGTCAAGGGTATGATAATGGGGCCAACATGAAAGGCAAAAAGGCTGGACTTCAAAATTTGATTTTAACCAAAAACCCTCGTGCATTTTACGTACCATGTGCTGCTCATTCTTTAAACTTAATCATAAACGATGCCGCCAAAGTCAATGTAGATACAATTGGTTTTTTTGCAATTGTTCAAAAAATATACAATTTTTTTATCATCTTATAAACGGTGGTCAATCCTTTTAAAATTTATTAAAACTTTAACTCTAAAACAACCATCAGAAACACGATGGGAAAGCAGAATTGATGCAATCCGGCCTCTACGGTATCAGTTGGGTGAAATTTATGATGCACTCTATGAAATAATGAACAACGAATCTTTTAATAGAGAAATTCAACATGAAGCTCAATCACTCTGCACTAACCTTAAGGATTACAAATTTATTTGTTCTTTAATAATTTGGCATGATATATTAAATAGAATAAATCCTGTCAGTAAAATGCTCCAAAATGTAAATATGAATGCTTCACTTGCTTTAGAATCGATCGCAAATCTAAATAAATTTTTACGAGAATATCGATCAGATTCAAATTTCAAAAACATTCTCAAAATTGCAGATGAACTTAGCGAAGAGGTTGATGGAGAGAAAGAATTTAAAACTGCCAAAGAAGTTCGACAACGGAAAAAAACTCGTCAATTTGATTACGAGCATCAGGACGAAACACCTCAAATACCTGAAGAAAAATTTAAAATAAACATGTTTTTTACACTTTTAGATGTAGCGATTAATTCTTTAACAGAACGCTTTGAACTCCTCGAAGCATGTTATAATAATTTCAATTTTCTATATAAAATATCAGAAATTAATAAGAGCGAGTTACAAGCAAAATGCAAAGATTTAGAAAATATTTTGAAATTTGATAACAGTAAAGATATTAATGCTACAGATTTATTTGACGAATTATGTGCTTTTCGAGATATTTTTCAAAAGGATTTTTTAAATTCTCAAAACCCTTTCGAAACACTTAATTTTATAGTTTCTAATAATTTATCTATGCCAAACTTATCAATAGCTTTAAGAATATTATTAACATTACCTGTTAGTGTTGCAAGTGGTGAACGCTCTTTTTCTAAGTTAAAATTAATTAAAACTTACTTGAGAACAACTATGTCACAAAACGGCTTGTTAATTTGGCATTAATTGCTATTGAAAATGATATTTGTGCAGAACTGGAAATAAATACAATCATATCAAGGTTTATTAATATGAAGTCAAGGAGTATAAAATTATTATAATTATAACATGTTTTGTAATGCATTTACTTTTTTTAACTGTATTTTCTTTTTTTTTAATATTAAAAATTATTTATTTACATTGCCTTGTTTGTTTCCCTTAGAAAGATTTTGTACACTAATATTTATAACATGTAGGTGGTATACATTAAAGTGACCAGATTTTAACATTGGTAAAACGGGACACCATTGACCGGGGGGGCTGATTAAAAATTTGGTTTATATGGAGCGTTTATATAGATATAGCGTACATTAATAATAATAAATTAAATATGTATGTTTGTAATATTATCTTTTTTTAAAATTATTTCATTTATAAATTGTAAATTTATTATTAAATTTGCTAATATTTGCATAAATTTAGAGGTTAGAAAAATTAGCAAAAATTTTAAAAATAATGGGTTTGTTAAAAACAGACAGTGACGCAAATAATAAATATGAAATTTTAAAAAAAAAAAATATTTGAGATTAAAATATGTAAATGTTTTTCGAAAATTATTTTAAACATTTAAATATTTTAATCTCAAACATTATTTTTTTTTAATTTATTATATATATATATTTGAATCACTCTGTCTATTTTTAACAAACACATTATTTTTAAAATTTCTGCAAATTTTTCTAACATCTAAATTTGCCGTGTTAAATTATATATTATTTCATACAAACCGTTTGTATGAAATAATATATAATTTAACAATCAATTTTATGCTATTTTTGATATCAAAAATAGCATTACATCGTGCATTCTTTCTAAAAATCATGACTTTTTTAAAACGCCACGGGACACGGTCGGGTCACCTTAGTAAACATACATATTGACAGGGGCACCAAAATCAAATTTGCATGCGGGCGCCTAGTACCCAGCGCCGGCCCTGACTCTTTACTTTTTAAAAAAACTTTGCGAACATCGAACTAATTAATAAACTCTTTTTGAATATCAAAACATTAAATACGGACAGATCCGAAACTACCTGCATCTTTTTATCAACTTCTATTCTACCACTAACTTTATTTCACCTATTTTGCCTACCATTTCTGTTTATTCTTCCCAACCATCCGAACAAAACATCCCACATAAAGTTTTAATATCGGCTCCCACGTTTGGTTGTGCCAAAAATTACTATCCTATATACCGGACAAAAGCTTTAGACTTGCATAAACTGACCGCCAGGGCGCCACTAGTCCAAAATTTGGAACTAGACATTTATTTTTAAGGAGTTACAGGATATGCGAATCGAATGCGCCGGACTAGCTCAATCAAGCAAATGAGAACTTATACGTTTTGTTTGGAAAATTGAAAAGATAGCAACAGAAAACAAAATCAACTAAATAAATAAATAAATAATTTTATTAGTAGCATGGTTAAGTAAACAGAAATCTAAATAATAATCTTTAAAGCCCACCTAAAATATGTACTACATGTACATTCGTCAAAATTGAATTTAAATATTTATATGGCTTTGAGAGCAATTTTCTGTGCGTGAAAGAGTGCAAAATACTGACCGTAGCAGAAGTATTAGCAAGTATTCAGTGATCTCACGTAAGAAGGGGGGTAGCTTCCTGCTTATAACCCATAGTTAGGAAAAGGCTGGATCTCTGTATTTGAGATTTATGCAAACTTATGTCGAAACAGAAGAAATGCGAAGGTAGCTTCCAAAACATTAATAATAAAAAGAGTGTTGAAAGTTATTACTTTCAATCGATTGACCTCCCTCTGAGTGAGACAGGCTAGGAGCTCATGATCTACCTATAGAAAGGGTTAAAACGACCGTACGTGCCCCTAATAAACGAATTGGAAGCTTTAAGAAATAAAACTAAAGACTATTATATTTTGTGATCATCTATTACTAATAATTAAGGTCACGACATAAGTATGGCTAATAAAAAAAATGGGTCATAAGCCAAAAGCCAATTAAATTAGTCTGTAATATCCAGACTGCGCTCTGTAAAACGACAAGGAATGTGAGATTAAAATAAACTACTATCTTACTTACTAAGACTTAAATAAGACAGACAGTAATAGGTAACTAGCACTCGTTAAAAAGAAAAAAAATATCAAGCACTCAGAAATCGAATTACATAAGATATAACTTGAAAAATATTTATATTTAAAAAAAGAAAACATCTAAGACAACAAAATTATTTAAACTGTGGAAGATAAGGTACCTTAATAATTTAGTTAAACGCTAGTGCACTAGACTTCTTTAAGTGTAGTCCATTACTCGGGAGTCACTGACGGTAGGCTTGGGCGAGTTGGTTAGTGGTTTCTTTGGAGCCAGTTCTTATGGCATTATAGGCAGTTAATGGAGACACAGGATGTCTGAACCTATCCTGGCAAGAAGCTTAGCACATCATGGTAAAGAAAATATTCTTGCTGTAGGTTTAATGTTCATTCTAGGTAGAATAATTACTGGGTCAGCTTTCAGAATATGCAGGAATTGTTCTTTCCAAATATTTTTGGCAGGAATAGTTGAGCAATTCTCCTGTCAGAGTTGGTGTCTGTCCTTTGCGCTGGTGCAAGTATTCTAGCTCATGCAAGTATTGAAAGCTAGTCAAAGATAATCCAATGGCCTGATTCAGCCTGTTATAGCTGAATCATATCTCTAAACCAATTACCCAACTTTTTTTGTTTAATTAAAATTTAAAAATTCTCTATCTAGATAACAATGGTTATCTACTTAACAAAATAAATTGCCCTTTACAGATCTAGGAATTACCTAATGAAAAATTCTTTTCTTTTTGTTTTCTTTCTTTTTAATTAGCCTTATCAATCTAAATCCCCAAATCTGAAAAGCAATTTATTTGTACACTTTACTTTTACATAAATTTAACAAAAAAAATAATCTTAGTTTTTTTTTTTTTTTTCAAAATTAAAATTAAAAACCAAATATAACTGTGGTATTAAAATATAATTCCCACACACATACATATATATTTGTACAAGCATTAAAAAAAAAACTTTTAATCAAGTTTTACAAATGAAATCTTATATAAAAATTTATTTTATTTTCTTCACCCCTATAAAACTATAATTTTTGTAATGGTGTCTTAAACATCCATTACAATATATATATATATATAACATTTAGATTGTAAAAGACCCAGAAAGAGACCACATATGAGATGGATAGATGGATGAAATAAAAAAATGTGCAGGTATGATGTGGAGAAGAGAGGCTAAAGTTTGGAGAAGATGGATTGAACTTTGAGACATTCATCCTGCAATGGGTTGATAATATTTGATGATTATAATGATATATATTATTTGCAATTTACTAATAATTTATCATTTGTTTAAATATTCGTTTCTTTTACTAACTTTCTCTATACTGGTTATATTTATATAAGTAGCAATAAAAATAAATATTTATGCAGTCAATACAATGGAATACAATATTTATATTACATGTTCCAATCCAGCTGATAGTTTTAACAGTACAATAGTCTCTGCCAGAGTTATTTATATCAGTTTCAATATAACTAATACAGGATTTTTTTTAATAATTAAGAATTCTAAGAATGATTATTATATAATAGAAATTGAGTAGGAAAAAAACATTTATAAATGACAAGCATGATATAAATTTTAAATTTTGTATTGTAAGAATTAAAAATAATTGTGTAGTTAGTCGTTGAAAGTAATGTGAGATTCAGGCACTCAAATGGAAAGTTAAGCAATCCATTTAACTGACCAACCAAAGTATTTTTTCTATTTTATTTGGCTTAAGAATTGGTGCTTGATCTTTAACTTCAAAGTCTATTACTCTATAGTGGTAATAAATGGCAAAGGAACTTAAAAATAAACCAAAATTTATTTGCTTTTTTTTTTTAAAAAAAAGGAAGTTTTTACATTGCAATTTATTAACAAATCAAAAATAACTTTCTGAAAATTTATAAATTTCAATCGAAATCACAAATGTTAAATTTATTACAAAAAAAAAATAACATTTTTTTTTTTTATGTTCTGTGTTTAAAGCTTTTAAAATGATTTTTACAATATGACTTTATTTCTATATTTATATAAAAATCTATTGTTTTTTAAATCAGAATGACAGTTTTTTTAGTTTTGTTATTGCTAATTTTTTGTTTTCCATTTCTAGTTATAAATTTCATTCTATGTTCTATATTCAATATTTATGTTTTATAATAGTATACATTCCCACTTCATGAAAATTTACTTTTTAAATTTATACAATCTCTTTGTGTTTGAGATAATTGGTCTATTGATATATTACAAATCCTATTTGTGATTATCTTAAAATTGTACATTAGAAGTAATCTTACGTATGTACTTATAGAATTATTATGATTGTTTATAGAACTCTTCTATACATTTTATGATGTCATCTCTTTTTTTGGTAATAGCTCTATTTTTTCTTTTTATTGTTGAACCAACTTTTTTCCAATACCAAAAGGTTTTACAATTTTTACACGTTTATTCTCTTCTATATATTTTTTTGTTAAATGACAATTACGTTTTTATTTATTATTAACTTTTTTCATATTTTGAAAACTCTTGATATTTACCTCATAATGGATCATTTACAAAAGTTTTATATTCTTTTTTTCTCTATGTATTGTCTTATCTCAGTAAAAAATTTAACAAATTTGCTTTTTTGTATGTTATATATTTTTGCAATTATTAATAGAATATCAGTTATTTTCTTATTTATTTAATCAAATCTAAACTATTTTCAATATATATTAACATTTTAAAACAATTTCTAATTTAAATTTATTAGAGGGTCTTAAGGCTAGAAATACCATCTGTTATTAGTCTTTCTTAAGAGTTTTCCATCTCTCTAGTTTCACATTGGCACTTACTCACTAAATGATGGATCAATTCCTGCATTGAATCTATTAAGAATATAAAGTCTTGAAATACATATAATCTATTATTCACATATAATCCAATCTGCTGTAACTTTATTCCATGCTTTTATGTTCATTTCTGTTTAGCATTTATTTTAAAGAAGAAATACATAAAATATTATTTTTCTTTTTCTGTGAATTCCACAAGTTTGTATCTTCTATCATTTTTGTCACCATAGTCAAGTCTTTCCATGGTTCTTTCAAGTCTTCCCATGGTTCTTTTATTTGTCAATCCTGAGGTGTGCAAGATTTACCATGATAACATACAAGTGCACAATGCC
The DNA here is from genome assembly GCA_028023455.1 of Epiperipatus broadwayi. Classification (NCBI taxonomy): domain Eukaryota; kingdom Metazoa; phylum Onychophora; class Udeonychophora; order Euonychophora; family Peripatidae; genus Epiperipatus; species Epiperipatus broadwayi. The sequence continues at coordinate 23,114 of JAQFVV010014194.1, forward strand.
TTGAGTGTAAAACAATTTTTTAATTAAAAACAGCGTGACCCACCTTATTCATTAACCACATTGATCTGATCATACTCCATGCAACTTTATTTTATTCCCCTTGAATGAAGAAATGCCTCAAAAGAAATAAAAATATAGACTTGGGAGTGGTGAAGAAGGAAATGATGGGAGCATTAAATGACATCTTTTTGAAAGAGTAGATTACTTCCAAAAGTGGAAAACATATTTAGATTGATATATATATATATCGATGTTTTGATCAGGTTACACTGGTCATCAACTGAGCAGCAATTATTTTATAATATTTGTTACCCAAACTTTGGTTTATATATATTTTAATAAATTATACATAGAGGTACCTAGTTAATATTTCATTTATGTCTGTAGCCCAGGAAAATCTTCGATTTACTATATATATAAAGATAAAAGCTTTCAGTAGCCAATTGTAAAGATAAATGGATCTAATAGCCCCTCCCTTCCTTCCTAGAGGATCTGTCAAAGAAATATGACTCACTTTGTTTGTCAATTGCCAACTAATGAATTTGAGTGCTTTTTTTAGTCCATTAGTTAAATATTATTACATACCCCTTTAGTAACCAATATTGGTGATTTAGGGATGTTAATGGGTCCGCCTTCAGCCTGCTTAGAAGATAAAAATGTCCAGTTTTTATTTAGCCTGTATTTAAATCTAAATCATAAAGAGGCATACTTTCCATTCCTATATCGGAAAGCCAATTATATATATATGTCATATTATTATTACTATTTGCGGGATATTCCGTGTAATGAAAAACTAAATGCTGACGTTTCAGTACAATAACAACGTCAGCATTTAGCTTTTTCATTACAGGGAATATCCCGCAAATAGTAATAATAATATGACATCTTTTATCCGTGAAAATATTAGAATTAACATATATATATATATATTAAGGCAGCTGAATGTTTTAAGTAAATTATATTCCACAAACATTTTTGTTTTTTTAAAACATAAGGTTTTTTGGAGGATAATTATACAGGATAAGAAGTTTTAATTTAAAGCTTTTAAAATCGCCATGGATCTTCCATTACTTTAATTGAAAAAAGTAAGAAAATGAGTAACTTATTTTCATCCACTTAAAGAAACACTTAATTGATTTTCTCTGGATACAACCTGAGAAAAAAAATTACTAGACAGAGTAAATAAAAATGCTTAATTGCAAAAACAGTTTTGTAGAAACAAATATTTCAAGTTATTTTATATATTCAGCTTGATTAATGTATTAAGTAAGAAAGACATAAATAAATATATACATAGTGTATATATATATATATATTCAAAATTAGGTTATGTAAAATGCATATTAGTTCCTTGCTATTAACATTAATAGATAAAGTATTTTTTCTCACTCATTTACAATGATCATTGGAATTACATTCATATATCAGCCTTTCAAGCTAATTGTGCACGTGCTTTGCGAGTGTTAATAATAAATGAATACTTTACTTTCCAATACAAGATATAGTATTTATGCAGGAATAAAATGAATCCACTTATTCCTACAACTCAAATGCTTATATATGAGCAAATCTGAAGTACTGGCAAGGAAAGCATGAGAATATACCACACTTTAAATTACTATTTACGATGTCTAAATGAATGACGTGTCGGTGAAATTGTCTAGAATTTACTAAACGTCACTGTAACTGAAACTTAATCATATGTAAATAAGCATTTTTATTCCTGCATAAATACTATATCTTGTATTGGAAAGTAAAGTATTCATTTGTAAACACGTGCTATATAAAAATAAATGCTTATTTACATATGATTAAGTTTCAGTTAGAGTGATGTTTAGTAAATTCTAGACAATTTCACCGACGTCATTCATTCAGACATTGTAAATAGTAATTTAAAGTGAGTGGTATATCCTCACGCTTTCCTTGCCAGTACTTCATATTTGCTCATATATAAGCATTTGAGTTGTAGGAATAAGTGGATTCATTTTATTCCTGCATAAATACTATATCTTGTATTGGAAAGTAAAGTATTCCTTTATTATTAACACTTGCAAAGCGCGAGCACTATTAGCTTGAAAGGCTGATATTTGAATGTACTACAATTGTAAACAGTGCTATATAAAAATAAATGCTTATTTACAAATGATCATTGGAAGAAAATGCATATAATGTGTGCACAGATACATGTCTGCTTTTTCACATACATACTTATTTTTTTAAAGTTTTTCACAATGGTAATGTGCAAACTGTACTAAAGTTTTAAATGACATAGCAAAAACAATGATAACTCAATAATAAATTGGTGTGGCAATATGTATAGTGAGTTTTTCCTGTTTTAACAACAGTTATAAGCAAGTATAGAAAATGGTGATCATGTGATTATTATTGACTTAAAATCAATACTGCCTAATAGGATAGTGATGGCTATGGTTATTAAAGAACCAAAGATGCCAAAATGAATAGGTACTGAACTGAGTTCAAACCTATATGACTATATAAGCTGATGGGCTTGAATTGAAAATATTAAGGTGTTTTCAATTTAAGACTCATAGTTTTGTAGTAAAGTGGAGATAAAAGATGGCTGCTGGAGGTTTGCATTAGATTCTAAGATCTAGGTGCAGTGCTCACAGATCCAAGGCTCCTCATTGACGAAGGCTATAGTGAAGGCTGTGTGTGGCAAAGGCTATAGTGAGTTTTGCCTGTTTTAACAACAGGGATAAGCAAGTATAAGAAATAATGATCATGTGATGTTTAGTGGCTTAAAATAAATTGGTATTTTGCTTTTACAATTTGTCATATATGAAAGTTATCAACATTAGGATATGAAAAAATCACATGCACATACCATATATCCAGTTAAAAGGTAACTGTTTCTATCTCCATGCTACCTGATGTATCATATTTGAATCAGCATGTGTTTATAATAACATATTTTAGCTATTAACCATAAAAATATTAATGTACTAATATGATTAGATAAAGAATTTATATAGGAAATGGTGTTTTTAATACCTTAATCCATGATGAAATAATGTGCTAACATTAAATTTTGTTTAAATTAGGTTACATTGAGAACAATATAATCACAAAATGCATAGAATTGCATGGAATGTCATATTGCTGTCAGATGAAAGCAAAAATGTAAAGGGAAAGATGATTACTAAAAAGATTAAAATTATGTTCAAATTTTAAAGAAAGAGAAAATAAAAAATAATAGTTATAAATAAAACCTACCTTAGATAAATTTTTTAAATATGTGGAAATTTATAATTGATAAAATCCATTAATCATGGAATTAAACTTGGATGAAGTAGTTAAGTAATATCAAAGTAAATATGTTGATGGATTTGAAATGGCTTAATTAAATATGTTCTGCATGTGCTTACATATTAATAGAAAAACTTAAAACAATAAATGCCTTTCAAACTGTATATTGGATTAACAATAAGGAATCAAAAGGGAAATATAAAGAAAAAACTAAGTACAACTAGTATCATTGAAAAACTTGATAGAGTGAAGTGAAAGTAAGATGATTATGTTGCTAAAAACATCAATAATTAAGTACATGAATACTAAAAGTGAAATAAGAGATTTTTAACCAACATGGAGAGGAATGGACAGAAAAGTTTGCTGGACTAATGTGAAAAAGACAATTTATATAAGTATTGGAATATCATTAAGAATAATTAGGCTATAAATAGTTAGAACAAAGTCTTCTTCAATAGCAAAATGTAGGAAAAAATCAAGCATTGGTGGTCAAGTGGTCAGCACAGCTGCCCTACAAGCAATTGTCTTGAGTTTTGGGGTTCATTTCCTGGCCAATGCTTTGACACATGGAAAAGCATGGAGAAAAATGAATTTTTTAGCAGGTATGAAGGATGAAAAGGACGTTTACAATTGTTTAATGCCATATTATAAAATAACCAGATAATTATCTATACTAAAGAGCTATTTGCATTCATTGTGGGTTAGCTACTTGAAAAATATCTTACTCCAGTTTAAAATCTTAATGAAGTTCAAGAGTTTTTCTAACCCATATTCAAACTCTAAGTCATAAATTTGTTGACATTCAGATGCACTAACCATAATGCTTCAAAGTTTTACATCTTTTTCAATTGTCTTTATTCATATAGTTAAAGAACTAGTAATGTAATGAATATTTTAAGTATATTAAAAGAGCATATTACACATGGAAAAAAAGATTAATTATTCCATGCATTGTATGTTATTAAGGATGTATTATTTTTTAACTGAGTTTTATATTGGGACTAGGGATCATCTAGTTGTCTAGTTTAGTTAATGATATGTAAGAATTATTATGTTTTTAGATGAAGTGGATGTCATCAAAATTGTATATGCAGAAAGGTGGACATTTGTAAATCAATGACTAATATATATAAGAGAAAAAGACAAGCAGGTGTCAAAGTCTCAACTAGTGGCTGATATATGGGAAAAGACATCCTTGTGACAAATTTATTGGAGTAACCACTTATCTAGGCCACACTGATTACAGCCCTTCTAAAACTAACCATATGAAGGAATAACCCAATGCTGCAACAACTCACACTTGATTACCCTGAGTTTCATATCTAATTTAGTCCCTATTTTGGCATTTAACCCCTCTACCTAAAGTTACCATCAATGTATTTCTTTCCTTTTTGACTCACTTTAATGTAAATATTCATAGTAATAAATTTCTTTTGAAAGAGAGAGAGAATATATGTATTATATTTAATGTTTTCATGGTTATATGATGTAAATAAAGTAGTTTTGGGGTTTAACTGTGCTATTTTTGCTTATTTCTCAACGTTTCAATGAAATAGCATCCACCGTTGTCAAAGGTTAACTTTTCACAGAAAAGCTGTTAGATCTCAAATTGTAACAAGATTGAGTGTGAGATAAAGAATGAGATTGAGTGTGAAGTAGTTGAGCATTCAGAATATTGGAATTAACAAAATATTTATTTTCTTCAGTTTTACCATTAATTGTGTTCAAGTTTATATTAGAAGAAAAAAGATAAAATATGTTGTCTCCATAAGACAGGAATAGTGTGCTTCATCAGCTCTATTAACACCAGTTGGTCTTTTTAATATTTCAATTGACTCCCTCATAGTTTTCAATTCATATTTTTTCAAACTAGGAAGTACTTTTGCATTATCAAAATCAGGTTTGTAACCAATTTATAAAAAATGTGACATAAAGCTGATGCATACAATTTCTGATTAAAGGCATTTTACTTCATTAATTCTGATATTAAGTCATCTAATTAGACTGATTTAGTTAGCTTTTCAAGTTCTGTATACATGAAGTTTCATAAATCTCCTAGAATTCCAAAAGCACTCTGTCTTTAAGTTTATGGAAAAAATCAATGTTTTTTTGCTAGTGAAAAAAATAGACTTTGTGTTAAAATTAGATAGACTTCTACTGATTTTATGAGTGATTCATTTAATATAAGGAAAATCCACTATAACTATTTGAATTATCAATTTTATTCTCCTTTTTTAGTATCAGTGCTATGTAATGTCTTATATATGATGTTTTTCTTATAACCATTAGAAAATAGAATATTTTTTGTTAGTTCTATTTCTTGAGCAAGATGATTTTCATCCAACAAACTACAAGCTCTCATCAAAAGATTTTTGAGACAGAAAATATTTGCACAGGATGATAATGTTAATTAAAATTAAGATATCTGTGTGTGTGAGTCGATTTTTTTGTAAACCAATATTGATAAGGAGTCATCACATTTTCTTGAAATCAGAACATCTAGAAAAAAAATGATTTGTTATTTTCAACGTCCATAGTATACTTAATATTAGGCTGCCATTCATTATAAAAAACAAGAAAAGAATCCAAAGCATCAATATCATAAAGCCATATAACAAATGTATCACCCACATATCTGAGTCAAATACGTTTCTTAGTAGCTGCATTTAATAATTGACTTTCAAAATTATTTCTGAAGAGATCAGCAATTACAGATGAGAGTGGAGATCCCATAGAAAGTTCTTTAATTTGTTTATACTTTTGAAAATCATGAATAAGAATGTATTTTTAAGGCAATGTTTTGTTAATAGAATAATAAAATTAGACAAATTATTGTATTGAGCTATTATAGATAATGCTTCTTCAACAGGAATACTAGTAAACATAAAAGGAACATCAAAATTAACCAATAAATCAGTTTTAGTTAGTTTTAAGTTTTTAAGTACAGAAATAAAATGAATTCTTAATTTTGGATGGAATATTATCTGTTAATAGTTGTAAGCACTGGACTAAATATCTACTCAAAGCATATGTGGAAGAACCTATAGCACACACAATAGGCAACAATGGTACATCAGGTTTATGAATTTTAGGTAAACCATAAAATTTAGGATATAATGAAGAGCTTTCTCTTGGAGAAATTTTAATTTTCATATCCACATGTATATTGAAACATTTTATAAGACATTTTGTCTTTTTTCCTATTTATGTTAGAGGATTTTTAACAACCCTTTTATAAGTGCTATCATTTAATAAATTTAAAATTTTATTATTATAATCTAAACAATTAAGCACAACAGCCAAATTACCTTTATCTGCTGGAATAATTACAAGAGAATCATTTTTTTAAATTATGAAGGACAACAAATTCTCTTGTAGATAAATTACTATTTGGTGGTTTCATATTTTTAAGACATATAGATGATGGTCAAAGAATAAGGATTAAATTTGGAAGTAAGGAGACTGATGAAGTGAATATGGAAAATGGAGTTAGGCAAGGCTGTAGTATGTCACTGTTCTGTTTAATATTTGTTTAAAAGACATACTAAATAATTATTTAAACTGTGGAGGAAAAAATCTCAGTGGGAGTGTAATAAAGTGTATAAGATTTGCAGATGATATGGCTCTTATTGCTAAGGAGGCAAAGGGTATTCAAAACATGTTGAATAAATTGGAAGAAGGATATATGGTTTATGGAATGAAGATTAATATTGAAAAGACTAAGTGTTTATGGATTGGGAGAAATGCAAAAAGACTGCAAATTGGAATACATGATAATATGGTTTAACTGGTGAAGGGATTTAGATATTTGGATAGTTGGTTGAGTGAGGATGAAAGTAGTGAAGATGAAGTTAAAAGAAGAATAGCATTGGCAAAACAGATATTTGTGAAGAGAAAAAAGATATTTTGTGGACCATTGGAAAGTGAATTATGGAAGAGCTTACATTGGAAAGTGAATTATGGAAGAGCTTAATTAAATGTTATGTGTGGAGTGTATTAATATATAGTTATGAGACAAATTAAGAAATGATTGGAAGCCTTTGAGTTGTGGACATGGATAAGAATGAAGAAAATCAGTTGGATGAGTAAAATAACAAATGAAGAAGTTTTGAAATGAGAAGAAGATTGATTGAGAACATCAGTGAGAGAATGAGAAACTGGATTGGACATATATTAAAAAATATAGTTTACTAAAAGACATTTTGGAGGGAATGGTGAGTGGTAATAAGAAGGTAGGATGGAAGAGATTGACATTACTGCATGATATAAGAGAAGGGAAGTCTTATGTGGAATTGAGGAATTGGACAAGGAAGAGAATGGAATGGATGAATTGATGTTGTGACTACTCTCTGGACCTGTCCATTGGATATAATACTATTGATTGATTGGTTGATTGATTAATGAAAACAGTCTACTCCTAAACAATATTAATATGACTAACAATCAACAATCTCAATTTGCAGTCAAGGCAACCTCCTTTTTTGATAAAGATGGATGCCGATTTACAGACTCTAAAGATTGTAACTTGACTAAAGAGAGTGAGATTATTAATTCAAAGTTTAAATAAACTTCATTAAACAGGCAAATATAATCTGTTCTAAAAGCAGACTAGAACATAGTCAATTAAAACATTCAAATTTCATTGAAACTATGTACTACATAGATAATAAAGCTATTAATACTCAAAACTAGATAGGTTCATAAATGTAAATACATGAAAGCAGTCAACATTAAACACTACCAATATCAATAACAATCAAAAATCTCAGTCTGTAATCAAGGTACATATTTCCCTTTATCTATGGTCCAATATATTTAAAATAGAGACTAAAGATTGCATCTTGTCTAAAATGATATAGATTATAAATTGAAAGAAGTTTAAATAAACATCATTAAGCAGGAAAATATAACCTGTTTTGAAAGCACCCTAACATACATAGTTATCCAGAATGACAGCCAGAGACAAACATAAGAAATCTTAATTTAAGTTGTATTTATTTGTTTTTTATTATTAAATATAGGATAAATATTTTCTTCAAAATTTTGTAAATTATTGCTTATGTAATGAAGATTAGCTTTTCTTGCATTCATCCCTCACAACTAATTAATGATTTTTAATGTTCTATAAAATATTTCTATCAGCTTTAAAAATTTATTTCTAGAAATTTTGATTTGTTTTTCACATTTAATTTATGATTAATAAAACACTTAACTTAGCATAGACAAATGAATGCTTTCTTATGTGAATGCAGTTAAGTTTCTCTTGAAAACAATGTACTTGTCTTTCCTTTCTCATGTTTATCTTATGCAAGATTAAAATAACAACTTTGATTTTTCAAACTTCTTTGAGATCTGATCTTGATTATGAGAGAATGATCAGAATTGGAAATTAGGTCACAATCAAGATTAATTTACTCACTCCATAGTATTAATAATTACTTAAACATATTTTATAATCTTAGATAGCTTTGTGAATATGATTTTTCCTGTTTAAGACTGTAAATATTTTAATTTTTATAACTTTTTTACAGAGAAAATAAATTGGGACTGCTATCTACTGTATACTTTTTTCTTGAATCTCTCACTCTCTGATCATCTGCAGCTATATTTTTTTCTTAAAAACCCTGGGATAAACTGATGGCAGAAAACTAGTTACTAAACTCTCATTGGTCAATATCCCAAATCAACTTTTACAACTTTTAAATTGAAGATTTTTCTGTTTCTATTTAAAGTAATTAAAATCAATAAATATTTCACAAATAAAATTAATTTAAATCATTTCTTTAAGACTAAAATTTTCATTTTCATTATATTTTTAATATATGATACTATTAATTGAATTTAATATAAAGTTTACTAATAAATATTTATACTTCAAAATATATTACTATTACAATAATTTTAAAATAAATTATCTTGTAATCAATAATTGTTCCTTTTTTCCTTGATTGCAATTTTATGTTTTAAACTTTTTGAAGAAACATTGCAATAAAATAAATTAAAATCAAATTTATACATAACAATGTTTATTTAGATTTGCAACTAGTATATTAAAATTATATAATGGGTTATACTACAAATGAGTATAAATAAGAATGATTATAACATCTTTACAGATTTCTCTCTTTAATCATATATATTTTTTATCATTTATTCCTATTATCCCAAAGTTTAGGGCATTACTATTATCTTAATTTTTAAATTTAAAATTTTGGAGCTATACTTTACACTTTATAGGCTATTCTTCCCATGGATAACCAATCAAAAGTTACTATATATATATCAAAACAAAAAAACACAAGTTAAAACTTACTAACACTTGTATTTATGGCAATAAATGGTGTTCTATCAAAAACACCATCAAGCGTATTTTTTTCTTTACATAAACTTTTATGTAAAGAAAAAACTATGCTTGACAGTGTTTTTGGTAGAACACCATCTATTGTCATAAATACAAGCATTAGCAAGTTTTAACTTGTGTTTTTTTTGTTTTTCATAAATGTACCTTTGAGGTCTTTCTTGCAATGATATATATTACAGAGGCTTTTATTATGTGGTGATGCTGAACTGAGATCAGACCCATGTAGCTATCTGGCTTGCTATGCTGAGTTTGAAGACATTATGTGTCTAAAAGATTCACACTTGCAAGCTGAATAGAAACTGTTTCATAAACACTCAGAGTTTGTGTTTAGATCTATTTTCTTATTCCTGTCCTTCACTGACGATAGGAAATAGCTTGAAATCATGATCTGAAGTTAGAGATAGTGGATGCTTGCTCTGATGTTTATGTAAACAAAAAACTACGCTTGATGGTGTTTTTGGTAGAACGCCATCTATTGTCATATATATATATATATATATATATTGATACAGGTGAGATGCCCAAAAAACAGACAATATACTAAATGTTAATTAAATCCAAATTAGTAAGAGATTAAAATAAATCAAATGAAAAAGACTTTATACATTTAGTTCTTCAAATCCCTTTTTATACAGTTATAATTATTACCCCTTGATTAATTAAAATAAATAAAATTCAGACTTCTATTTTAGAAAACAATAAGAATAATAATTTATTTACATCAGATAGTAATAAATGAATTTAATGAAATACCAAGGAATAAACTCAAAATGCAATAATTATATGAATGTTAATACTGGTAGTGGTGTTGAACAATAGATTTAATTTTCATAACTAGAGTAAAATCTATATTTACATTTAATTATCAAATACATAAAATTTATACGAATTCACAACTTATTATGATTTATAATTATAGCAATACTAAAAAAAAAAAAATCTAAATAAGTTAGTCAAATGAAATGAAGTTATTGGTCACTTATAATTATAAATAATTGTTATGCATCAAATATCTCATCAAAATAAACATATAATAAAATTAAAATGAAGGTGAAAAATTGGTAAAGATGATGAGGTATTCAATATCCTTAGTATGAATGCCTTTTAAACCACATAATTTGTTAGACTATCCAATATCTATGCAAAAGCAATGATCTGACGTTATTGTTTAAAATTAATTCATTGTAAACCACTAATATAATTTTATCCAAAGGTATTTACTATCTTAATCCACTTTTAGAGAATTAACATAACACATCGTTCTGTAGCAAAGGTATCTTTGGCAACTTGTATATTAAATATTACAAACCACCAAAAGATTTGTCCAATTTTACTATCATAATTTTATCTTGAGAGTAATGGTTATTCAAGTCATTATAATGTAATCTAATCTTCAGGAACTGGAATATATGTAGGCATTACACAAATTTATTAAAAGTCTTGACCTCATACGTAATAGACGTAAAAAAAAAAAAACCCTCTAATATATATCATCAAGATATAGTAATAAGAATGTAAAAAGTCAAAATTTTAACTTTCTATAATGTATAATTATCCAGTCTTCAATGTATTAATATAATACCTTACCATCCTAAACAAGATTATTGCTTCTGTCCATAGGCTTCATACTGCTGTTCAGGTAAGAGTATATATTCACTTAAATTTAACTGCTATTTTAAAATTTCCGATGAAATTAAAATAAATTTCTGAAGTGCAATATTAATTCCATTTTAAGATGATATTAAACCTCAATTCATCTTTTAGATTGTCTTTTATGAGGTGACATTAATTTTTCTTTTAGCTGACAATGTTGTATTGTCTTTGAATATAGATCATCTTAAGTATATACATTCTATCCTTTCCCCCTTTTATATAAGAGAAATGTTTATTAAAATATGACATTTTCAAAATAAGCAATATATATGTAAAAAAATACACTTAAGAAATGAAAGCAAAGGGTTTTTTCTTTAATGACATGGACTGTTGTATATGTTGTTTCTTACTGACATAATATTCATCACTGTCATTATGCGATACGCTTGCGGTATTCACCTTATAAAATTTATCAAGTGATCATTATTACAAATAAATTCACTTTAAATATCTATTATATGTAGGAGATTGGAACACAGACTTTCAAGAACCCTTCAACTATCCACACTATTTCTTACTACTGATACACATGACCACACCAATGTAGAAAATATAAATAATCTACAATATTCGTATTTCGTGCTGAACCAGCATTCATCAGTTGATATGGATGGCTGAAGAGTTGGAGAATGGAGTGAATGGAAGCCTGTCTGTTAAGGTATGAAGATTTGCTATCTTAATATAAGCTGAGCACTGATTATCTGTATGTGTGTGGGAGATGATAATTTGGATTAACTGAAGAGTGCTGGTTCAGCACGAAATACATATATTGGTCATTATTTATCTTTTTTACATGTGTGTGGTCATGTGTATGAGTGGTATGAGATAGTGTGGATAGTGGAAGGATGCTTGAAAGTCCGTGTTCAAATCCCTAGATTTACAATTAAGCTCCAGGTATATGAAGAATGCATGTATTTCAAATATTATGTCTATTATATGTACATATATACAAATAGATTCATACACATATAAATGTAACTTGTTGTTTATTTTTAATGTCTCTACTGAAACATATATATGTAAAAGAAAGTAATATTATGTTAGCAAAATTTTTATTTCTCTTTTTTTAAGGAACTAAAAAAAATAAATTGCGAATATATATTTAATATGAAGTTAGGCAAAATGTCATTTTAAATTCCTATTGATATGAATACCATTTTTTTAAAATCGAGCAACTCTGGAAATGAAGATGTCAAAATAAATTGCGTATAATTTTTATAAGACAATAAAAGATCAGATTAAAGTATTATCTTCTATATTTATGTTTACAACCATTTAAAAAATACTTTTCGGTTATGAATATGAGGTTAAAAGACCTCGAAAGCACTTAGCTTGATATTTAACTACGATTTTTCTAACTTCACCAACGAGCGTTTGAAGCGCAGTATAATTGCTATTATACAGTGAGATATAATTCTTGATAAAAGAATTATATAGTAATAAAGAACAAGTATCTTCTATATCTACTACATCTTCCGAATTACCCAGAATTTTAAATGAAGAAGTGAGATATGCAATTAACTGTATGAAGAAAGGAAAGCTCCAGGTAATGATGGAATTATAATTGATATATTAGAAGAAGCAGGTGAACAAATATAATTTTTTTTAGCAAAGTTATATACCAAATGTCTAAATGATAAAGATGTACTGGATGATTGGAAGAATGCAGTAATAATATTAATATTTAAAAAAGGTGATAAAGAAGATATTAGAAATTACAGACCTATCAGCCTTTTATCAGTTTTATATAAAATGTTTACCAAGATAATTACAACTCGTCTACAGAGAACATTGGATTTCCACCAACCAAGAGAACAAGCTAGATTTAAAAGTGGTTTTAGTACAGTAGATCATATCCAGGTGTTGAGAGAAGTTATAAAAGGACAAATGAATATGAGTTGTCATTATGTTTTGGATTTGTAGATTATGAAAAGGCATTTGATTCTATAAACATTTCTTCAGTGATTAAAGCATTGGATCATCAAGGTATAGATCCAGGATATAGTCATATTTTAAAGAATATTTATAAAAATGCAACAGCAACAATTAGATTACATAATGATACTGGAAAAATCAACATTGGGAAGAGTGTACATCAAGGTGACTCCATATCTCCAAAACTTTTTACAGCAGTGCTGCAATAAGTATTTTGTGGATTAAAATGAGAAACTAAAGGAGTGAAAGTAAATGGAGATTATTTAAGTCATTTAGATTTTGCAGATGATATAGTTGTTTTTGCAAATAATGCTTCAGAGCTGCAGGAAGTGATGCAGGAGTTATCAGATGAAAGTAGGAAAGTAGGATTAATGATAAATATTAAAAAGACTAAAATAATGTTTAATCGATTTGCTCAAAATATAAAAATAAAGATTGATTATGATGAATTAGAAGAAGTTAACAGTTACAAATACCTTGGTCAGATTATTAATACAAATGGAAACATAATGGATCAAATTAATCATAGAATTAAACTTGGTTGGAGTGCTTTTTGGTAGAAATCACTTGATACTAAAAGGAAATACGCCTATGTGCTTGAAAAGGAAGGTTTTTAACAAATGTGTTTTGCCAGTTCTTATTTATGGATCTGAGACTTGGACACTTAATAGAAGAGCAATACAGAGACTTCATACCACTCAAAGAAGTATGGAGAGATGCATGTTAGGAGTAACAAGAAGAGATCAAAACACAATGTATAGGTAAGAGAACAAACAGATGTTACTGATCTCATTAAAAAAAATTAAAAAATTGAAGTGGAGTTGGGCTGGACATATTGCTAGAAGAGATGATAATAGATGGACAATTAAAGTCTTAAACTGGATTCCAAGAGATTTTAAACAACCCAGAAAGAGACCACATGCGAGATGAATGGATGAGATGAGAAAGTGTGCAGGGGTGGTGTGGAGAACAGAAGCTAAAGATCGGAGTAGATGGATAGAACTTGGAGAGACCTTCATACTGCAGTGGATTGATAAAGGTTGATGATGATGATGATAGTGAGATAAAAATGATCTAAGATATCAACCAGTAATTTCAATAATTAGTAATATGCAAAAAAATTATACGATGACATAGTCAGAATATATACTTCTATGGCATCATATAATATTATAGTTTGATTCATATCAGTCGGGGGGGGGGATCATTTAATGTGTGGTGGAGTGGATATATTAATTTTTAACTGAAGTTTAAATCAGAGCTAGGAAATATAAGATAATCTCTGGTCTGATGAAGGATTAGTAATAATCAATATTGCATAAATAATTAGTAATAAGCATTAATGCATGTATGGAAATCAAATTGTAATTATTTAGTACTTCAAAAGTATAGGGTGGAGTGGAAGTCTTAGGTATGTGTAAAATATATATAAATCCAATATTTCAAAACAACTAAATAAAAAGAATGAACACATTTTGAGTGAAAAATACTCAATGATTGAGTGTGTGGGAATAATTAAAAATTACTGTTAATACAAAAGCAATAATCAGCAGCTTTTCATCAAAACAACATTCACTTTAAACTTAACTTTCGCTTTAAAAAATCTTGAGGTAAATGAACACTTTTATTTTAATTAAATTAAAAGAGAAATATCAATTATAGGAAGAAAATTGAAACTCGGGGAAAATTTGATATATATATATATATTACCTTGAAATTGACATGGAAATTGATTAACCTAATAAAAATACTGTCTAGTTAAGTAACGAAAAGTTAATTAAATTTTAAAATAATGAAAGTGTTATTAATGAATATAAGTATCTTTCATAATTGTTTTGGACAATTAAATCAGAAAAGTACAGCTTTTATCAATGAAGATTAGGAAAAAGCTACATGTTATCTGTGATGTTTGATATTTTCTAGAAATAGAATATACATTTAATTTTAATTTAATGAGTTCTGACAGATTAAATGCTGAGTATAAAGTCATTGGTAGTGGTTTATCAATGGATATCTTCCTGTATGTGCGATTATGAGTTAGGCAAGGCTTTCTGCTCATATTAAAGCGTTCAAATAAGCAATCTAAGAGCAGTGGAGTACACTGAAAAAAGTGTTATAATGAAAAGTTAATAAATGCTTAACAGAGAAAAATAAAGGACATAATAAGAAAATACAGCATTATAGCTCAACACTATAAAAAACTGTGTGTGCATAATTAAAAGTGAGTTTCATTCAAGGCATTCAACCAGGAAGCTGCTATTAAAATATTAACAAGCTGCCAATATTAGGTATTTCGAGTAATAAACTCATTGTAAGGTTAAAACTTTTTTGTCCAAAATAATATAATGAGTATACAGCTGCATAGATCAATCTGGCCTTGTATCACACCATTATCAAACAGAACTAAAATACCAAAAGATATTGTAATCCTATGAGTATATTTGAAAATCAAAAGGTGTATCACAAATTTAAATAATACTCATAATATGCTTTAAACCTATATAGGTGAAATTAATAAAAATTTTCACAAATAACAACGTTTAGCTTAGCGCTTTCGGAGTATGTTAATTCTTTTAGCACTGTTGTGTCAGAGGCTGATGGTTTTTTTGTCTGATATCAGTAGATAACTCTCTTATTTAAATGTTTAGCATTGCCTCCTCATTTTAACCTCATCATTAATTCACATCCTTATTTTTAATTGGGATTTGTAGTTCTTTTAAGACAAACTTTAGTTTTATTTATATCTTAAATATTATAATCACTATTGTAATCTAATTACATGTTTAGGAACTTTTTTTTTAATTTCACAAAATCTGTTTTCCAGGGAAAATCTTGTACAACTATAAAAATGGACTTTAGCATGTTTGCAGATGCTTCAAGATCAGGTATCCAAATTTCATGACTTAGCTACCAAGTATATTTATTAACAGCTTTTTAATATTTGAATGACATACTTGTTTATAAAATGAATAACAGCTAATCTTGGTTTTTAAAAAGTATTATGATCTTTGCAATGCTTGTGCAAAAAAAGATAAGTTACTTTTCAAGAAATTCATCTTCAGACTGGTATTACTACTTATCGGAAAAGTATCCATTAATTATCCTTTACTTATGAACTTGCATCAAACTTTTTTTAAGTATTTTATAGTTCACCAAAACATTTTTAGATCTACCATCTTACCATAGTTTATATTGCAAGTAACATGCATCTGTATTTTAATTCATCTCTACTTTAAAATCAGACTTCATCCTAAACTGATATCCTGCAATATACATCTATATATTAAGTCACCTCTACTTGAAAATAATACTTCATCCTACATTGATATCCTATAACACCCATATATATATATATATATATATATATATATATATATATATATATATATATATATATATATATATATATACATATGTTAAGTCATTCTAAGCTGATATCCTGTATAACATATATCTATATGTTAAGTCATGTCTACTTGAAAATCACACTTCATCCTAAGCTGATATCCTGTAACATACATCTATATGTTGTCATCTCTATGTAAAAATCAGACTTCATTTTAAGATATCTTGTAACATACATCTATATGGTAAGTCATCTCTACTTGAAAATAACATTTTATCCTAAGCTGATAGCCTATAAGATACATCTATATGTTAAGTTATCCTAAGCTGATATCCTGTAACATACATCAATATGTTGTCATCTGTATGTAAAAATCAGATTTTATCCTAAGGTGATATTCTGTATCAGACTTCATCCTAAGCTGATAGAAATAATATTCCTACTCATGTAATTAAAGTAGTTGAAAATTTATACAGTAATGAGGTTGTGTTTTTTAAATAATCTTTCAAGGTAAAATTGTCCTTGAATGTTTTACAGTAATTCTGACACTTATATTTAGGAGAAAGGTTTATAATGAGTTGCATCTTAAGTAAATAAAAAATTTCTGATTAGGACTTAATGGTCTTGCTTTTGTTCTGCATAGTGTTAGATTAAAATGTCAGCTATTTGTTTAAGCATAGATTAAATCTGTAAGATTGCAGTAAAATGACTGAAGTAAAGATGAAGTCTTGGTTAATTTTGCAAAGTAGGTATGATTATATTGTTAGTCAGTGAATATTGTCTTTCATATTTAACACAAGGTCATAATTAATATGAATAATTTGGTAGCCATTTATCTTTTATATTTATAATACTGAAGTCTTTTGTAAATTGATTAAAGTGATAAAAATGATAAAGTATATTTTGTCTTTTTGTAAAAGAATTTTTTGAGTTACAATTTTATTTATTTATTTAGCATATATATTTTTTAAAATTAGAGATACATTCATTAATAGCTTTATTACGTCCTTCAATTTTGCCACTGTATTTATAGCTTTCTGCATCGTTAGCTATAATGAATCATAATTTATATTTGTCCATATCTATAAAGAGTTGTAACTGTTAAATTTTATTTATAAACAGATGACTGAAAAGACCATGGGTTGTTATAGTAAGGTTTTACGGTTATATCTGGAAAAAGAAATTTGTTTGAAGTATCATGGGAAGTCCATTATTTCTTCAGTTGTTTGAAAACATTTTCTATTGAACATCCAAAAAGAGGATTTTGATTTGAAGAAATTCTGAAATGGCAAACACTGGAAAATCATATGCTTAATAGCTTTTTGAAATTTTCTGTGAGGCAACACCTTTTCTGATATCTAGTGCAAAAATTTGTGAAAGAAAATAATACCACAACAAGAAGTAGATTTGATATTTGTCATGTTAACTTAATTAGTTATTTAAAATCATAGTATGGACACTGTTTTTTTAAGAAGAGCACAATATTCACCATTAAAATATGTTAATGCTACAGAAATTGTACATAAAGTATTTCATCATAACCCCAAGTAATAAGTTAAATACATGAAGAAATATGTTATGGTCCAAAGTTACTGCTTATGATTGTCTTTCAGTCTATTGTAGAAAAATGTTACAATCAAATTACAAAATATTTCTCTGTTGTTTAGATTAAACAGTTGAGCATATATTATCTTTGTTACAATAGTAATAAGATTCCAATTCTTGAAAAAATTTCAAAACTTTATAATCTTATTAAGAGACTTTTCTGTCTCTGATGAGAATTTCTTTTGTCAAGTAAAAGCAATGTCATAATAGATAATGAATCTCAGGAAATGTCTTTTTAGTTTTGGAAACCCAAAATAACTTTTATTAAAACTTTGTTTGTGATGCATAATGAAAAAAACATCAAGTTATTACTGTTCCTATCACGTTTGTAGCTGTTAACTTACCATAGCATCACATATATATCAAGGATATCACTGCTCTTCAAATAAAAGAGAAGCCTGTTTTTGTTTTTCTTATGAATATCAGATATTTGATAATTTAAGAGTTTGTTTTATAACATTAAGAAATATCTTATTATTAGATTGAATATTTACTTTAGATATTTCAGTCAGATTGGATATGAATTGATTTAGATCTTTGTTGTTTTGCAATAATGAAACTACTATTAAGCACCCTTTCAGTGACATTCAAGGACCCATGATATAAGGGGATTTAAAACTGTACCCACAAATTATAGAAGTATAATTTTAATCATATAAAAATATTATTTTTTGTGTGTTCTTATTAGGAACAATTAATTTCAAATAAACATATATTTTAAATAACTTGATATTCTGTGATTCTAACTATTAATGTAAAAAATACTAAAACAGAGTTTAAATATAAAATTTAGTAAGATTTATTGTACCAAGTACACTTTCATGTCATATTCATGGTTAATCTGCTGAGAACATTAATTTTTTCTGATTTAAATGCTATTAGATTTTTGGTTCTTATGCATTCTTTTGTGTAATGAACCATGCCTCTTTTATTTTACATTTGCAATAGCTTCTTTCTTCATGCATAATTTTAACAACTCTCAATCACAACTATAGCCATACCATCTTTCATGAACATGAAAAACAGATGAATTAATAGCTTTAGACTTAATCTTAGATTTTTTTTATGCATCAATGAATCTTGAGTCATTCTCATTCTAACACTTTTCCTGGTCTCACCATAATATGCATATGGGCAATATTTTTGGTTGAAGTTTACAGCATAGACCACATTGGACTAGTCAAATATTAAAATTTTGACCTTTGTGTTGTTGTAAGCTTGTTTAAATTTATGGCAATTCTGAATTTTACATTAAATTTGTCCATGCATATTTGTGCTATTTCATTACCAGTACATGCTAAATGTGGTAGAGCCATTCAGCTTTATTATTTCTATGATAGACTAACCATGAATATGCCCAAAAAAGCATTGAAAGTATACTTGGTGCAATAAATCTAACTACATTTTATATTTAAACTTTGTTTTAGTGTTTTTTACATTAACATATTTCAAATAGTACTTACTATTATTTTTTCTGAATACTCTTGTCATTTTGCAATAGTATATTACAAATAATAATAATACATTTATCAAAAGCTGTTTGGTTTTACGTTTTATTTGTTGAATTATTTTATTGTTTTTTTCTTCATATGTCATAGCATCAGCCGGAGGCGAACCCACAACCGTCTGCAACCAACTACTTGCTTGCAAGGCGGCTGCGATGACCTCTCGGCTAACAGTGCTTGACTATATTTAATTTATTGTTTTTCTTAGAAATCTTACATTTTGCAATTTCGAAGAATTAATTTAGTCTGATTGTAATTGACCAATAATTGATTAAAATAAATAATTATAAGATTATATTCAGTCCTATACAATGTGTTAGAGAAGTAATTAATGATTTAACTAAAAGGATGAAGGATTTTAAAAATAGGTGAGTTTATAAATGTCCTATGTATAATAAATAATTAAAAAAGTAAATGAATAAGAATGAAAATGTAATGTTTAAAGAAAATTGGGAAGATTTGTGACCTTTGCCTTAGGGCCCAATTTTTGTAACGTTTTGAAGATAGGAAAGATTTGTGACTTTTGTTTTTTTTTTTCTCATTTGTCATAGATCGGCCGAAGCGAACCCGCTATCCCAGGACAACTGCTTGTAAAGCAGCGGTCACTGACCTCTTGACCACCAATGCTTGACATTGTGACTTTTGCTTTAGAGTCCAATTTTTGTAATGTTTTGAAGATGGGAAAGGTGTGACTTTTGCTTTAGGGTTCAATTTTTGAAGATGGAAAGATTTGTAATTTTTGCTTTAGGGTCCAATTTTTTGTAATGTTTGAAGATGGGAAATATTTATGACTTTTTGCTTTAGAGTCCAATTTTCTTGTAACTAAGTCATTGCTTGATTTGAAGAATATTAGATCTAAAGTTTGTATGAGATATATGATATCTACAAACTAATACTATTTGAGCTACTTACTTAGTATGTAGCTTGGGAGGTATTCTTATTTTTTTAATATTTTCACATTAATGTTCTTCGAATAATAGAACGCAATATAAACTACATAAGAAATTTTAACAAAACCACTATTTCCTTTACTTTGCTGTAATATCTTATATAAATACAATTTATAACTATATATGGATAATATGCTCATTTCTTTTTTCTTATTTTTCATTTTATTATATTAGTTTTTCTGTTTTTTTTTAAATTTATTTTTATAAATATATTTTATTAGTAAGAAATCTATTATTTTTATATTTTTTAAAAATAATTACATTTTGAATTACAAGTGTCAAATTAATTCAACCCACACCTTTGACATCATCCACTTTAGATAAATATAGTAATGATTAATTTCCAACAGTAAAATCGTAATGTTAACTCTCTGTAAATCGCAAGATTTTGTGTAAGTTAATTTGTAAAGGAAATAGTGGACTCGAAACAGGGGAGAAAACAACTACCTCATGCTTCCAAATCAAGATGCTTCAGATTCGCCTATGTAAGTGAACATTTAGGTTAAAGACAAGACGGGCCGTTCTTGACTTTATAAAAATCGCTATCTTGGGTCATGGTTTAGAAGATTTCTTCTATCGGTCAAATTTGCTTGAATATTGCGAATTTTAAAGGGAATTGAATACAGGTTAGTGCCCGTTCAGACTATTTACTAAACTAGAGATTGTTTCTAGCACAGATATAATTTTAAAAACCCAATTAATGTTTAATATAACTGATTGTTTTTTAATTAAACACACAAACACACGAAGTTATTCACTTTTTACCAGCAATATCTTTATAAATATATTAACTAACCTCAAATATAATCACATATTATTTCCAAATTCATATAAATAAAGATACAATAGAAGACAATGACCTCTCAAGATTTTAAAAGTTAATTTTTTTGAAAAGAAGTGGCAGGAAGAATAAAAGTCCAGTGTCATTTAGGTATTATTTTTTTCAATCTTCAACAAGATTTATTATATTTGTTGTTCAGCGGGCTTAAGAGGTTTAAAAACGTCATAGAAATAAATGTTAATATATTAGTGTTTTAAATTCGTCACGTTTTTCATTTCTTTGCCATAAACAGAAAATCAGTTGGAATTTCTTTGATAGTAGATCTGAAAAGATTGTAAAATATTTACGCCATAATGTTAGTTAGACAATCAATAAATAATTAAAATTTGTTTAATATGACAATTAATAATCATTTAAAAAATTTATTTATCTCATGTGTTTAATTGTATCTTTTCAGAACGAATTATTATTAATGAATTCAACATGCAAAACGTATTATTATCTAATGTTTTTTTTATGTGTTAAACGTCATTTATTTGTAGGGCAAAATGTATTCAGAAGCTAAAACTCTGGGCATAAATAACAAATGATGTCACTGTAATTTGTTTTATTGGAGGATATTTTCTACTTTCGTTATAGATTGGCTAATATCTTAATTAATCAGAATTGTTATAAATGGCAAAAAAATATTTTCTTAATAAATATATAAATACAGGTTTAAGCTGTACAATGTATTAATTTATATAAATAGTAAAAGGTCTGCCTATTCCTCGCATATGTATGTATAAATGGATTATTCTCCTGTACATGAGGGGTCAGAATGATCTAATATGTCAACATGGGTAGGATGACAACCTTGGCACTAACAAGGCTTTGAACGTTCCATCATCAGATTTTCAATGAAATGGAAGGCTAAAAGAGCTGTGAGTTGGAATATTTTGAAGCCTGTTCATTAGCAAGAAAGTGGCTATCTTTAATATAAAGCGAGTACTGATTATATATACATGTGATAGTAATCTAGACCAATTGCTGGTTTAGCATGAAATATGTATATTGGTGATTATTTGTCTTTCAACAATTGTGTTATCAGGTGGATCACAAGGAGATGGCACTGAGAGTGGTGGGTCATCTGAAAGTCTGAGTTCAAACCCCGCATATATTACATATATAAATGCAGGTTTAAGCCTTTACAATGTATTAATTTAATGAATGTTATGCAAGTCTGCATAAATATACAATTTTGTTTTCATTAATGATGTTTATTTAGACAGAAATTAAACTCTCCATACAAAGTAGCAATTCACTCAGTGCAGATTAATCAGTGGATGCAGGAAGATTTGTGCATAAAATCCCTATCTAGTGCCTACTTATCCAATATCCCCAGACTAGTTTCTAGCTTGTGGTTTCAACAGTGAGAGCCTGAGATGAGAAGACCGCACTGAGTGGTGCTACTGTATGGAGAGTTTAGCCTCTATGTAAACAGCTTGTGTAAGTGTAAAGAATGGTGATCATGTGATGTTTAGTGATTTTTATTTAGTTAGTAATGATTTAAGAGAAATAATAAACAAGAGCATAGTACAAATTAAGATTATGAATTGGATATAATATTTTATTACCTAATTTTTTTATCTGTTTTGGGTAAACAATTTAATATAAAACATA
>JAQFVV010014195.1:0-46154 GCA_028023455.1 Epiperipatus broadwayi
ATTTAAAATAATATGGATTGGAGGGGAGAGTAGAGCAAGGGGGAGAGTGTAGAATGGGGAGGAGAAGCTGACGGATAGAACATGACTTTACATGGATATGCAATATATTATACCATAGTTTTGATATGTTATTCTATTAACCAAGCAGTTTTTTTTAATGTAAGTGAATTATTTGTATATGTATAGCATAGTTCTTATATCATTATCATATTATATCCAATTAACTAAGCAAGTTTTTTTTAAGGCAGTAAAATTTTAACATAACAGAGAGTTAGTATATTGCAAGTGCAAGGCATAAAATTCTTTAGATACATCGCCGATCCAAAGTTGTTCTTTAGTTACCTGTACATCAAGTAAAAGCTTTTTTTTTTCTTTTTTAATGATTTTTCTTTTTTTTTCGGTAAGTTCAGGAAAATGAAGCAGATGATCTGATGCTCAGATCCTGCTTCACAGCCCACATCCAATCTCCTACCACCTAACCATATTCAAACTCATCCTTACGCACATATACACATAACTAATAATATATTTCTTTACCCAATAGTATAAAATAATGTAAACGTATGTGTCTTAATTTAATATTTAATCTAATAATAATATTCTCATGTGTATGCGGGCGTAAATAATAAATATATATGTATATTTTAGCATAGGAGATTGTGATTGAATTAATAGTATATTATATATATATAAGATATTATATATGATACTTATTATATTTTTCATATATAAGTTTGTAGCCAGAAATGATGCAATCTTGTTAGTAAGTCTCTCGAAAAACAATAACCCGGAAGACCCTTTAGATTAAAATAGAAGATTACAAATTGGTAATAATAAAATAAACCCATTAGTGGAAATTGTCCATGCTAGCTTGTTTTAAAATCATAAGATTCATTTTAAAACAATCGTTCGAGAAACTGATAACAAACTTGCATTGTTTCAAACATCTTACCAGATAAGAGTATCCGGCCAAACGATTCCAAATGAAATCTAAGTGCTTAAACCGCCTCAGGTCCAGCAGTAGTTGCCTAGTTACAAATTCAAATTAAAAGTATAAATACTGCTGGATTTGAATCCAAAGAGGGGAGATCATTAAATAGCCATGCTGCTGAACATAATCCATGCACGATGTAATTTTCATGCAATGTGTTGTGAGTAGTAAGTTCGGCCTTGTCCCTCCGTTCTAACATGCTGATCCCATGAACGAAGCTTCCGTACTCCATGCTACTGAACTTTATATATGTCTTTCCAATGAAATGAAGTGCTATCTCAAATCATCCCACTACCCTAGATCTAGTGACAATACCGATGGACTGATTCCTAGTGAAATGCTTTTCTCAATCATCAAGGCAAAAAACTCAGACCGCTTATAATTCCTAAAATCCTGCCTTCTATGTAATGTATATTTTTAAACTATATCTTTTAAATGTCTTCAAATATATATAACTCTATATAACTAATCTATGCTAAGCCTCTTATAAAATGTTTTTCTTTTATTTTATTTAAAAGCGCCAATAATTTTTTATTAACATTTTTACGTATTTATATTTTAAAGTTAATGCCAATAATATTCTAAAATTGCCAGCATATAACTAATTTTGTTTTCCCCCACCCATCATTTACTGGGTAAATAATTTATAATTGATAAAAACAAGTCTTATTTGACTTGCCCAGATGCTCGCGGTTTTAGAGAAATAAATTAATTATATTTTCATGTTTACTGTTGAAAAACAGATTTGACATCTGTTTTTCCCATTCTCCTGCCTAAATAATGTGCTATCTTTTATCTTTCAACTATATTATATATGTAAATTTCATCTTAGCTATTACGACCACCCTTTTTATTTTGCAATCAATTAATGTATTTCCACAAGGGCATAAATCAACCAAAATTGAGGTTTAATGTGTAAAACATAATGAATAATATTAAGTAATATAATGTAAAGGGGGAGGGGGACCTTAACCTTTTATTCTATGTTTATATGTATAATTATTATCCCTGTTTGCTTAAAGTGAAGCCATGTCATTATGCTGAATAGTTCATCATTTGTGGGCAATAAATACGTCCCAATAATCTTTAATTTCAGAAGTATATTTATGTTTTATTAATAAGCATTTAGTGCATAAAGGCCATTCTCATTTTATATATATGTTCATGCTTCTTTATTACATGAAGGCAACTACAAAGTTGGACCCCATCGTCATCTCAATGTCCTTGAACCAGGCTGTAAAACCACCTGGGGACATTCTTGGTTCGTGCATGCTTTATACGAGGATTGCTCTGGAAAAAACCAGCCCAATACTGACATAGCTGACCACTCCTCATCATCCATGATTCGCCTGTACCTCATTCCAAGGAATCTGGACTCTTTCATTAAGTAAAACCGACCCCCGCCAAAGTTTGCAGAGGAAATCGGTCACTTCTTAGAATTACGTGAAGCACACCTCCAGGATCCATAAAAAGGACCGATAATAAGCCACCATGCATGCACCACTTTTCCCTTATCTTATCATTCGCCCAGAAGTATTCATAAGCCGTAATAAAATGATTTATTTAAACAAACATATGTTCCTTATTTTAATATAAGTATTAATACGATAAATTTAGTATCGTTGTGTAAATTGTTCATTACCCATCCCACGCATTAATTATCTAAAATTTCCAGTTAACCATCATATTGAATGTAATCAAATATTATCTGTGTTAAAATTATTGTTTGAAGTAATCAAATGCTCTTTTCGTTTCTGTGGGTGTGATAGCATTCTAATAATCTATTCTAATAGCACTAATTTACCCAAACACATATATATATTATTAGCATAGCTGCAATTATCATGTTATTGTATAAAATGATTCAAATAAATATCTATAATAATCCTGAGGCTCACATCGTCTAAATGACCCGACATAATTATTATTAATAAATATGGGTAAATATATATACATCAAACTCGAATCAGTGCTTTCTTTAGTTAAGATAAATATTAAGTTATTTCTTAAGTTTAAATATGACTAGATGATCTCCACTCTACACATAATTAACATGCTTGTTATTAAGTTATTCTATCATGAGTTAGCCTTGAGTCTTTTGTGTCTCCAATGATCCATGTCGACGGATGAGAAGTGGATTAATCGATGTCATTGGGATTGTTGCTCATAATGTTATAGATCTGGGGAATAGGCAAATAGGGCAGAATTCATGAGTGCTCCTGACCTGTGTATCTTGCACAGATTGGATTTGAGGTATTTTGCCTAGATGCCAGATCTTGTTATGTGAACATACAATCTGACCAGCACAATATATATATATATATACAAAAGGATATGTGGTGTCACATGAAAATGCCTTATAAGTCTACAATATAGAACCATCATGGATTTCTCTACTGAAAGATTGTATAAACATAAAATCAAAAAAATTCTCTGCCATGGAGACTTGAAATAGCTATAAAGATAATTCCCTTTTGACTTCAAACATTTAAACATATAATTCCCCTGAAGCCCAAACATGTGGCATTTATATCAATGCCTATAGAAGTAAATAGGTTTATAAGAGAAGCTTTGCTCCTATTGTTAATATCTACCCTTCAAATTATATAATAACATTCTAATTACAATACAGACATGAAATTATTATAAAATAAATAAAATATAACTTCCTATATAAAATAATTATAAATATTAATCTTAACTATAAAGTTATTGACAAACAACCTTGCTCTAACAACAAAAATTCACCCTATTTAAATCAAACATAATAATATTAAATATAACTATAAATTTCAATAACAAAATACCTGCATATATGAGTTTTCTGATTTCCCTATTTCATTAGTAACTTATTATGAGTATTGGTATTTTTATGGACAATAATAACTTATTATGAGTATTGGTATTTTTTTATGGACTACTAATAAGTATAAAAAATAATAATAATAATAATAATAATAATAATAATAATAATAATAATAATAATAATAATAATAAAATAGAGAAATGTGCATGCGTGTGTATGCCTAAGTCATCAAGAATGAATGTCTTATTAATAAACTATTTTTCTATATTCTAATCGTTTTCACACTTAAAAATTGTGATATATAACTGTGATAGACAAAGACAGTGATGGCTGATTACTGAACAGATGTTTTCTAGCAAAAAGTAAGTAATTCAGTCATTCATAACAAAAAATAATTCTAACGTCATAAACAAACATGGCGTCGCATCAAGAAGCAAAGACGTAAATTGCACTCAAACAAATGGTGATAAAATGAAAACTGCGACTAATGCAAAAACATACGCGAACGTAACAAAAATAAACCAGCAGCCTCACAGCATCGAAAAAAGTCCAGCATTAACACAGACAGCAAGATTTAGGAAGGTAAATCAAGCCGACATAAATAATTTAAACCTCATAGAAAACAATAATGAAGAGCCCTCCCCAATGATATGGAATCAAGATGAACTGCAAGAAATAAACGTTAATTTCAACAGCACCATCCCAAAAAAATTATTCGCAACTTTCCAAAAATTTTTTTCACCGAGATCATTAGTGTTAGCTGTCAGTGATAGGAATTTAACACTTTATAAATTCCCCAGAGAGCTTCTTTGCAAAGAGCAGACAGCAACAGCAATGTGAGATACAGTTTCTAGTATTAGAGAGCATCCAAACTCGCGATACGTCACAATTCAGTTTTTGATGAACATCAGCGTGCAAGATTTCAAACTAGAGTAAAAACTTTGGGAAGCTACGTGCTAATAATAGTTGATCAAAGCTTGCAAAACTATTGTAATGGAATAATTAAAAACACTTACTTCAGATATACCATTCAGGATTTTCAAAAATTAATATACTCATTTGGCAAAGCTATTTATATAAAACAAATCTACTTATCCGATACCCCCTTCCCGGTTTTCAGCAACAACTTTTATTTCAAAATAAAGCTGAATGACAGTGTAAACCCTGAGGATATTTCAACACAAATAATTGACCAGAATGCAATACTGACCATTCACATAAAAGGATTAAGGCCAAGATGTTTTATGCGGGCAGTGAAACTCACCAACAGGAATCAAACAGTACAAAACAGATAATGAAAACAATTCATAAACAAGAAAAAATTAATAAAAAATCCACAGATCAACAACAATTGAATAATAAAAAAACTGCACACACATTGCCAGCACCTGAAATTCTGGATTTATCAACAAAATCAACCAATAGAATTCAAACCCCCACTGATAAAAAAACAAAAAGTCAACAGCTCAAGAGGCTGCAATGGAAAAAACAGTGCACAATCTAAGTCAGCCTACCTAAGACACTGATGAAAAAGAGATAATAAAAAAACAAATAAACTCACACAGTAATAGTGATCAAGAATATATATATATATATATATATATATATATATATATATATATATATATATATATATATATATATATATATATAATGCACCAAACACCCAATATTAAAAATAATACAACAATGGAAATTATGGAAGCTATCACCCCAAATATGCCTCAAATCACCAAAGCTGACACAGAACAAAGAACAGGCCACCCACCAAAGAAAAATAGAGGCCCAAAAAAATCAAAACAGAATCCAACCTTAGCCTTTCTGACCTCAACAATACAATTACACTGGAAACAGATGAAGATCTGAAAATGGAATATGAGAATGAATGTGAAGAAACACCAAATCAACCCTAATATTTAAATCTCAACCAAAAAACAACAAATAATGAAATAAAAATTGCAGCAATCAATGTCAGGGGTTTGAACTCAACCTCAAAAATTAATAAGTTAAAACATTGGATCAAGGATATACAACCACACTTGCTTGGTATACTTGAGACAAAAATTTTGCTGGATCACAAACTGACCCAGCCAAACATTTAAATATGGAAGGTTTCTGAGCATGCTCCAGAGACTCTTCCTCTCCCTCAGCTGGCACCGGACTCATAATTGCTAGAAATTTCCCATTCCTAACGTTCAAAATAATTCACATAGACATGAACTTATTAATTGTAACCTTCAACCAAAAAAGCATAACCATAAATCTGGTTTTTGTATATATGCCTTTACAGGATAAAAAAATAGATACCATAATTGCAAACATTAATTCAAGGTTAGCTACAACTTCAAACCCAACCATCTTAATTGGAGATTTTAATTTAAAATATCAGGAATTTACCCAAAGTTGGCTTCACAGAATAAACATACCACTAATGAGTGGCCAAGGTTTTTTGCCAGATGATGCCATCTCTTTCCACAATAATCACTTCTTTTCACTTATTGATCTGTGCTTTTATTCTCCAATGCTTCACCACCTTATTGAAATAAAACTAACTCCCTCAACTTTTTCCGATCACTCAGCTCAAATAGTCACAATTGACTGTGCCCAAATTCAAATATCACCCTTTCCACTTACAAGAACAATAAGAGTTTTACTCCCAGAAACAACCCCTGAATTTCTGTTCTCTGAGACCTATATAATAGTAAACAAAATCAAAGATATGACTTTGAACCCAGTCCAGAAATATCTAGCATTTATGGGAATGTTGTCCTTTAACATCAACCATATAACAAAAAAAAACAATGTCCACCATCAAAACTTTTGTCTCTGGGCAGATCAGTTACACCAGAGAATAATCATGATTAACCCATCACACTGCACCCAGCAGTATATATTCAAGCTTACACGTGCATACAATAAAGCATGTGATGAACTCAAAAGCTATCTGAAGATAAAGAAAAGCAAGGTACGCATAACCAGGCCACACACTTCGACAAGAGATTATATAAGATGGGTGCTGGGGAACCAACCAGATGTAAAAGTGCCAATGGCACTATATACAAATAGTGGAACATATGCAGGACACAATATGATTATGCCAATTTTTGAATATTTTAAAGAGAAATTACAAGAAAAACAACCATATAAAATACCACATAATCTGTTTGGCCCACCAGAGACAAAAACCCCATTCACAAAAAATCTATTCACAACAAAACTGGAATACTATTCGAAATGCTTGCCATCCATGTAGTCCTGGAGTCCCATTGTTTGTATTAAAGCATCTAAGTAAATTCACAACAGAATATTTGTGTCAGCAAACCATCTAGTGCAACAAATTCAACCCTTGTGTCAGCAAACCATCTAGTGCAACAAATTCAACCCATGGAGGGTGTCTATCCAATAGCCATAGTACCCTATAAAAAAAAAAACAATTATCCCACCTATTACAGACCTCAGACCAATATCTATGGGACCTTTGCCGATCAAAATTATGGAGAAAATTATTAAAGATGAAATTGAACCATATATAATGCCACTTATCTCTGAATTATAATATGCAAAGAAAAACTCTTCAACAACAGAAGCAGCCTTATTCTTCAAAGCAATTCTAGCCACAGTAAAACAGTGGAAAAAATACAGACCCACTGTCGTGCAGCTTGATATAGAAGCTGCATTTGACTCAGTCAATATATACACCCTTCTAAAAATGCTAAAAGACACAGAAATTCCTAGAACACATTTCTATATAATTGCTAACCTGCTTCTGAACAGAGAGATCCATATAACTTTAAATGGAAGAAACTCACCATCTTTCACACCCACCAAATCTATATCCCAAGGATCCCCTCTTAGTTCACTATTGTTTATATTTTACATCAATCCCCTTATTAAAAGCATACAAAATGCATTTATTGGGATCAAGATACCAGACACAGCACAGCACACTACATGCATTGCCTATATGGCTGATGTTACCATATTCCTAACATCAAAAAAACAAATATCGCAACTCCAA
Organism: Epiperipatus broadwayi; assembly: GCA_028023455.1. Classification (NCBI taxonomy): domain Eukaryota; kingdom Metazoa; phylum Onychophora; class Udeonychophora; order Euonychophora; family Peripatidae; genus Epiperipatus; species Epiperipatus broadwayi. The sequence continues at coordinate 7,816 of JAQFVV010014195.1, forward strand.
AAGATATTGCAGAATATTCACAAAAATATGAATTAACATTTAATCCGGCAAAAACCACAGCCTGGTCACTATACACTGGTAAACCATGTACATCAATTTACAAATCAAAACCAAACTCTTTCCTTGGGTTCCCATTTCATATGGGAATTACTGGAATGAGATGCCATATCCAAAATAAACTTAAAGAAGAAGCCACAAAAATTATAAACTCCTTGTCCAAGGCATATCTTTCACTATATTCCAAAGTACAGTTAATCAACCAGCTTATCACAACCAAAATAACATACTATGTACCGGTTATTTCATTCTCAAAGGGGTTAATTTCAAAAATTAAAACCATATATAATAAACTACTTTGGGCCAGAAAAACAGTAGCAATTTCAAGGAACTCAATAATCACAATACTTCCCAAATAAAATTCACTAAGGAGAAGGAACTCAATAATCACAATACTTCCCAAATACCCAAAAATTAACCACTTGCTAAAAGTTACTCCAACAGATAGACCACCTCCAAAAGGTTCTTTTTTCACCAACATTATATACCAATGCAAAAACACAGACAAGATTCCAGAACAGTATTTGCATAAGTATTCATACTGGGATATTTATAGTTTAATAAACAGAGAAGCAGATACTAATATTATACAACATATGCTAGGAATTAACAACAAGAGACTACTCAAAGAATATAAAAAATGGGCTCTAGAGCCCAAATACTTTGATTTTATCATAAAAATCAATCTCATTGTCTTGCCAACAACCCATTTTCTTTGTCATAAAAGAATGTATATATCTATTGACCCCTTCTGTGGACTCTGCCATCGAGCAGAAGAGACACTGGACCACTTTATTTATCAATGTGTAGCACTTAACCAAACATGACAGATGATGTGTAACACCTACAGAAAACCAGGTACAATCATTAATCACATGATAGCTGCTTTTAGCATTAGGGCAGCCACATTTGTTCTATATGTGTACTGGTGCACCCGATGTACTTTCTTAATTGGCAATAACACAGACGATACCCAGCTACATTTAGCAACAAACTGCTACACATTCAAAATAGAGATAAAATAATAACCAACCCCCACTTATATGCAGGAACATGGTCATTGTTAAAGCAACCATCAATGCTGTGAATGCTGCAAAGAAAACTATCATACAACTAACATTCAAAGTGACATGCGGACAAAACTAAATTAGCTCCTCAAACTTTAGAACTTTGGTTATTTTTGCTTTTTTATTTTTTATATTGTTATAGTCCATTAACCACAAAGTGTACCCACTAAATTCATTTATATGTGTTTACCCTAATATTATTCATTGTACGTTAAATTTGAAATTTTCTAGATGTAAACTTATGTAAACCATTGAGATCAATAAAGCCTTTATTGAAACATAATAATAATAATAATAATAATAATAATAATAATAATAATAATAATAATTATTATTATTATTATTATTATTATTATTATCATCATCATCATCTACAAATTAAAGTTCTTTAAAAGTTCTTGACATTCCATAAAGATAAATTATTGGTTTCTTTTTTTCATAGTTTTTAAAATGATATAAATATTATATGGATCCCTTAATGCTGTAGTTAGAAATCTAAAAGACGAGGCAATGATTTTATTTTTAAAATAAATCATTTGTATAGGTATTTGGATAATTGGTTATTTCCAAAATAAGTTTTTTTTTATTGAATAGAAAATAAGTGTTATTTCAGGCCTTTTTTTTGTACAGCAGATTTGAAGTTTTTTGTGCATTCTTATTTATTCTGGTCTTCTGTAGACATTATTTACATAGACAACCCCAAAAGGCAAATTGCCCCAAATACTTCCTAAAATGTTTTTAGTCTAGCATTTTTAAATGATGACTATCCAATATGGCTATGTTTCACACATGCTAATGCACAGTTAATTGCTTGTCAAGAAAATCTAGATTAAAAGATACGGTTTATCCAACATACACTTATAATTTGTAAGTTTCTATTAATATCAGAACTGATGTCATTATTAATTTGGCAATATAATAAAATTCCTAATTTCACTCTAAAAACTTTTAACTAATTTGTCCTTGACATCAGTTTTCCATTAATTTAAATGAACACATACACAAATTTCCTTGCAAGAATTTCCTCATGAAGAAGTTGCAACAGTTTTTGCAAATAAAATTTGAAATTACAAAATAATATTTAAAATAATATTTTTTTTATTTCATTCCCATAAATTTAAACTATATAAATCATAAATATTAATATAAATCGCTTTTACTTTGTTTATTTATTGATTTATTCTCACTTCTTCAACATAAATTTGAAATGCTGAAAAACAAAATCTGATCTATGAAATACCATGCGAATGTGAAAAGACATATATATATATTAATAAAATTAACCACACATAAAAAAATGATTAAAAGAACACAAAGTAATGATTAAAAAGAAAAAAACAGAAGAGCTTAAAGTAGCAGATCAATGTATGTGTTAATGAGCATATATTCAATAAGGACAATATAAGCATGTTGAGCAGATAGAAAAAAATAAAAATAAAATTAAAAAAGTTGTTCATACAGTAATAGCAATTAACTACATAAATCAATCTAATATTATAATCCATGATGCTTTCTTGTCCTTAAAAAAAGAAGAAAAATCAGAGTAATCTTTTAGATAAATTTATAAAAATTCCTTCTAATGCCTTTGTAAGATTAGCCTAGTTAGCGAGGTTACTTTCATAAATTAAGTATTCATTAATCTAAAGCCATCAGTTGATTCCCATACTTCTAGTCATCGGATTAGGCCAGCAACTCCTAAAGAAGAGAGAAGAGCAATAGTATCAAAATAATGGGTTCTGTAATAACTTGGGTTTTATTATTAGCAATTGAATGTATTTGAAAAATATCAATAAGATCTCAATTTTTCCCAAAAATATTTACCAATTAAAGTAAACATTGGAAATAAAGCAACATATAAGAAAAATGTTGCCATTACAAACATTTATACAGACAGACATACATTTACATGTAAACCTTTTTTGAATGTTTGTACATCTATTAAATAAACAACCCATAGAAAAAAATGCATATTATAATATTTACTAGTTACCAGATTATTATTTTTTGATGGAAATTATAGGTGTGTGTTTGATTTATAATCATTTATGATTTTGCTTATTATAATTGTATCAAAATTATAAATAATTTGTTGCAATCAACTAGGTTCATTATGTCATTTCCCTCTATTCTCTATATGTAGGGTAAGATTGTGTACAGGCCTAAATATATATTAGTAAAATATTTTTGAAATATTTATTTTGTTATTTATTTTCATTTATGTCAAATTTTGTTTATATAGTTCATATCACTTTCTTTAATTAATAAAACTTTTACTTTAAAAACTATTACTGAAGAAGTTAATACAGATTCTGTAGTTACTAAAAACAGTCTATTATAAATTTCCCAAGTAGAGTATTTATGTTTGCATTATCATTTCAAAGTCACTAAAATGCAGAAGTGGGGAATTAGAGGCATAAAAACCAGGAGCCCATCACTCCGTTTGATAAATATATCTAATTTTTTAATTGTCAAAAGAACCTTACATCTAGATTATCTTTTTTCTCACTGAAACATAGTTGGTGAAATTGTCACGACTTATATTTTTTGCTGTTGTTGTTCAATTAAATTCTGCAAATGCATATATGAGAGTGATAATTATTGAGATACAAAAAACTATATAAGCTAAATACACAAAATTTTATGAATGTAAATATATTCCCCTCCAGTATTGCTGCATTTTTGAAGAATTTTTCATAGATGAAAGATGTAATGCCACTATTTTTTTTATTGGTGTCAAAAAACATTCCTATAGTGGTGTTTACCTTCTTTTCTCAAATAAAATAATGACTACATAAATTTTATTTGAGATTAAAAAATAATCAGAAGTCACATATTGTAAGATCACATGAGTATGATGGATGTTTGATAACTCTTATCTTATTTTCCTTAAAAAGTATCAAGTTACTGCAGTTTTGAGAAGACATATTCTAGTGATGATGCATTAAGTTCCTTATTTTTAAGCCACAGAAAACTTCAGGCAGCCATTATTGTGCGGACCATGATGCTATAGCAGTCTTTTAGCTTAATAGTTTACACTAATCCTGTATTTTTGAAAAAATTAGTGTACATTACTTTTTTTATCAAACAGTATTTTTACAGTAGACACCAATAGGTCATTTTCATGCACTCTTGACATATTGGCACCTGTTATAATTTTATAAATCACCCAGGTACCACTACCATTTAATTGCAATATGTTCAGCTTTTTGTTCTACTGTCAATTATTGTGACAATCCAAAATAATTTTTTTTATCTTTAACTCTTTTTCAAAAATTTTATATGTTTCTGCAGATCCAAAAACAAAAATAGAATCTATCATTTAATAGGTACATTGGTTGTTATCATTTTATAGACCAAAGTCATATTTTTGGGTGACAGCTGTAGCAGTTTCTCATATATATCTGTTATTATGAAATACATTGCACTCTCTGCAAAATTTCCTAAATAACCTAAAGACCATTGCCCATGACGCTGCTTCATCACTATAAATGTCAAATGCAAATGTCAAATGTAACCATGGTATACATTTTTTTCAGTTAAGCCAATTAAAATAATACTGTTCTTACTCCAGCTCCACGACTCATAATGTTTAAACATATTCCAGAGCTACCAAATTACTAATGGTGGAGTTCAAATGCTGCTCATGTTTGTATAATGTATTAATCCAATGCATGTTCAATTAACTATTCATACATTTATTGGGTTTGCTGTATCTCAAAAATTTCAGAGAGACCTCTGTAATATAAACATTTTGGTAGATTTGGTTTTTATTATAACATTATTTCCAGACAACAATCAGTTTTAAAGATAATAATACCCAAAATTGTTCATCCTATACAAGTTAATACTGAATTGAGAAATATTAAAAAGCTAATATACATCTGTCATAGTCTTCTATGTAAATTTAAGCATCTCTAGATTATTTTTGAAAAATGAAAAATTAATATTTTTGGTAACATTATTCAGAATATGTGAAAACTTTACTCCATAAAAAATAATTTAATAGTTTTCAAAGATTATAATTCTATTCTACATATAGATGTATCATTGTAATAAAAATATCACAAAAATTACTATTAAGTTCTCCAACTTCTGCTAAACACACATGCACACAATTATATCTTTATTTTTGCAAGATAAAGATCTCTCCATGTTTAATCCAATTTTTCTGATCATATGTTTTTTATCACATCAGACATCAAACTCTTTTATCCCATGTCTCACGTGTGGTTTTTTGCAATCTCTTGAGATTCACATCTAAGTTAGCCATTTATTTGACATCTCTTCTAATGACATGTTCAAATCAATTACATTTCAACTTCTATGCCAGTTACATTTATTTAATAGCATTATTCATATAGAAAGTATTTTAAAAATACTGGCATATAAGGAATAAACCATAGCCATCTTTAAACCAAATAAAGCCAGAAATGATCAAAAAAATTATCATCCAATAAACATTTTGAAAAAATCATATTACCAAAATTTCACCAATAGTTGAGAATCAGCTTCCTACACACTTATTCATATTGTGAATAAGTTTTAACTTGAACAACTTGCAATGAAAAAGATTTTCACAATATATTAAAAACTGATGTTATCTTGAATATTTAACATCAGCGTATGATTCTGTTTAAGAAAATGTTTTTCTAAAAGTTTCTAAAATTATTAAATGTTCTTTGATAGAAAAATTAAAGTAACGTTAAATAATTATTATAGAAAATACAAAATTTTACAGAATAAATTGCCACAGGATTCAGTTATTTCATCTACTTTATTCAATATGTCCAATAGTAATCTTCCAAATACAGAAGGCAGGATATTCATCCATGATGATATCACTTGGACTTTGCAAAAGAGATTATTTTCTGAAATAGAAAACTCACTCAGTAAAGATATAAAAAAAATTGAAGTGTTTTTCAAAAATTAGGGTCTTATTCCAAATCCAATGAAGTTGGTATACAATTTTTAATCCAAACAACAAGGAATCATCTTGTAATTTAAACATAATCCTTTACAATAGTAGTCTGAAATATAATTCTAATCCATGCTATTTAGGAGTGACCATAAATCATAACCTAATTTATTTTACTCATTAAGAGATCTAACTATAAAATCTTTCCATTGACTTGTTGTAAATCGAAAGATTTCGCGAGTATTAATGTGTAATAAGAAATGTGGTCTTAATCAGTGAAGTATCGAATAGCTTCATGCTCGCAGATCTAACCGCTTCAGCTTCACCTATTTAAATAGAAAGTAGGTTGAAGTAAAGAAGGGTTCCCCTCTTTTCTTCCATAGCATAAGCTTGTGGTTAAAACACCTGTAGAGGTCCCTACTATCACATTTTTACATGCATATTATCGAGGTTATAGCCTCAGTGAATATTATTTACTCATTTATCTAAGGATTAATAAAGATTAATTTCCAAGAATAACCTTTTTTAAAAAACTGATTGAAACTACTTGGGATTGTGATACAATCATATAACAGACAGATTTCTTAACATTTTCCACTGGTGAATATTGTGATCTATGAAAAAAAAGTTGTTACAGTGAAAAATATTACTGGTACATTTAAGTTTACTTCTTTGCAGTGGCTATCTACTCTTTCACATATTCTTCCACCAGATACCAGAATAGCAATTGCCTCACAGAAAAATGTATAAAAACTGTTAAGTATAAGATATAGTTTCAAGATTTGATTCAAATCAAGATCCCTATTTTGGATGTTTATTCAAGAATCTACAATTGAAGAATTATGGTGTAAAAAATGCAATTCCTATGAGATTCCAAACAAATTTGTTTTTTCATATCCATCAATACAGACATTTGAATTTGATCTTCCTAGACTCACTAGAGTCTCATCAACAAATTCAGAATAGTCCATCATCATTCTGCTCATCTGCTTAATAAATGGACTTTATCAGTCACTGATATTTGAATATGTAGGCAAATACAAACTATAAATCATATTATTGACTATAAATTTATGGCTGCAGTGGCAGTATTGAAGGACTTAATAAAATCACTAATGAATCTTTCTCCTGGTTGAAATCTCTACAGATTTCTATATAACATTTTATTAATAGCTAAGCTGTTTAAATCCATACAATAAATAAATATCTATATTTTAGTTTATATCAATGTATTTCATTTTTGATTTATGTTATTTTTATCATGCATTTACCCATAGTTTTCTGCATAATCTGAAACCACTACATTATTATTCTATTAATAATTCAAATTTCAGATTCGTAAATAAATACTCATAAAACATATTTAATTTTCAAGGTAAAGACATTTTTAAATATACTATTTTATACCAAAATCATTATATCCATTTTATTTCTATAACTAATACATTGTTTTATCATCTGTTATTTGATCGAAATAATTATAGTTATTAATTTTTTCTAAATCATTTTTAATAATCTTTATTATTTATGAAAAATCATTGAACATTACTTTATTATTTTTAATATTTATCCTTGGATAAATTTTATTTTTATTAGACAACTCTTTAATATTTTTTAAAACTCAGAAATTTTATTTTCAAAATCTTAATGACTTAAATAATCTCCATTAGTTTATATTGATTTAATTTCCATTTTACTCTACAAATTTTTGCCTCTAAAATTTTTATAAAATGTTTTGGAAAGGTACAAATCACTCTTCTGTTCACCATTATTAATGTTGTCAGCAATCTTAGCCTATACCTTGATATTTCAATGTTTTAATTATGACTATATAGTATAAAATCAAATGTACAAATCCAAATCCAAAGCAAAATGGTAATTCACATTTTTGGATCTTTTTCCAACTTCACTTAATGGGTTAATTTGCTACAAATGCAACTCATTTTTGGGTTTGAGTTTGTAATCATCTGTAACAAATTGTAATGATATTAATAAAGTTTTTATGGTTTTATTTTCGCTTTCTTAAATATCAATATCACTACTGTATTATTTTAATCATCTGATACAATTTATTCAAACCATTTTGAACACTTTTTAGCAAAAACCTTTTATTGTACATATATACATACACCTATATTTCAACGGAAATGTAGATGTATGTATATATGTACAATAAAAGCTTTTTGCTAAAAAGTGTTTGAAGTGGTTTGACTTTATCATGTGTTTGAAGTGTTTGTATTCAGTCATTTATAGTTAAAATCTGCAAAGCGCATGTGCAACAGCTTAATGCTATAAAATATTACAGTAAAGTTAAGAAGAGTGATTTTTGTAATCATCTGATATATATGTTTATCACTGTCTGCTATATATGTTTATCAATTAAACATTTGATCTATAACTTTATCAATACTTTTTATATTTTTTGACTTACATTTTTAAAAATATTTTCTTGAACTTTTCTATTCTTCCTAGATCTAATTTCATGTCTTTATTTTATTTAAAACATTTAGCATTTCAAAAGATGTTCCCATAATTAGAGTTTACATTGCTTTGGAGTCTTTATCAATGTATATTAGACTTTTTATTCAATATTAACATCTGATTTTATATTTTGTGACTTTTTTTTTATATAGTATTCTTTGCAATTTCATATCCGTTTTTCTTTCTGTACCATTTAAAAAGAATTTCAGATATTTAAATTTTCCAAATAGATTATTTTAAAATATTTTCATATTCTTTTCTTTTCTTTTTTATATATTATCTTGCCTTAGTTAAAAATTTAGAATTGCCACTTTTATATGTGAAGTGATGCACCGTGACTTCTCCTTATATGAAGTCAGGAATCTCTCAGAAACTATGCCCAGAGAAACCTGTTAGCCACTTTGACTTCTCTTTCCATTCCTCACCCCAAGTTTTACAATATACTTCTCTATCCTTTTCCATCCTATTTCCACAACATAATCTTTGTCAACTCCATGGCCTTTATATCTAAAATCCCCTTATCTTTTCCCAAACCCAGCATAAAAAATCAATAAGACATTTTCTGCATAATCACTTTGTTCATATTTATTCTTCAACAACTTCATTATTTGTACCCTTTCTGCTTTCAGACATTTACATTCAATTAACAGATGCCTAATATTTTCTATGCCTTCCTTACACAACTTGCAGACTAAATCATCCATATTTTCCATTTATATGTACATTCCCTTGTTGCTAAAGATCTTGTTCAAGCCTTAAACAGTAAACTACTTTCCTTGCTATTAACATAAATGATCTTACATCCAATATTCTGTTAACTTTTATAAATATTTAAACTCTTTTTACTCTCCATACTAGTTCTCCATATTCCAACTCCTTATTCTTTGTTAATGTATCTATTCTTCTATCCCATTCCTTAACACTATAAACTCAACAATTCTCCTAACACAGTCATCCCATCTTTTGTATAAGTACACTGACATAAATTTTTTATTTAAATCTTCTGCATATTGCATTACCTTTTACATCCATATTGTTGCCTGCCCTTTATTCATAATCCAATAAAATACTATTTTGGCTATTCTTTTATTATCCATAAACTGCAATCTACCAAACAACCCTCTCGGAGGGGCCCCCCCCCCCCCCCCCCCCCGGGGGGGGGGGGGGGGGGGGGGGGGGGGGGGGGGGGGGGGGGGGGGGGGGGGGGGGGGGTGGGGGGGGGGGGTTTTGGGGGGGGGGGGGGGGGGGTTTGGTGGGGGGGGGGGGGGGGGGGGGGGGGGGGGGGGGGGGGGGGGGGGGGGGGGGGGGGGGGGGGGGGGGGGGGGGGGGGGGGTGTGGGGGGGGGGGGGGGGGGGGGGGGGGGGGGGGGGGGGGGGGGGGGGGGGGGGGGGGGGGGGGGGGGGGGGGGGGGGGGGGGGGGGGGGGGGGGGGGGGGGGGGGGGGGGGGGGGGGGGGGGGGGGGTTTTTGCATCTCTCATATAAAAACTTGACCATCCCATTTCTTCTTGGATTGCCTTCTTTGCTGTCCACACTTCTGCATCTAATGCATTGTACTTTGTCTAAGTAATGTAATACCCTTTACTAACATCTAATGCATCATTACCATATGTTATCCCTGCAACTGCCACTCCTTTCCATACAATTCTAACTACATCATATTTATTATATGAGAACACTGTTAATTTTTTTATCAATCCCTTTCTTTTCTTTGCTTCATTTATCATTTTTTTCTCCCATTCATCCAAGTAGATTTCTCTGATTACTTAAGACGATTCCCAAATAGTTATATCTATTCACCACACTTAACTTTAGATCCCCCAGTAAAAATTCTTTGTCTTCTTTTTCCCCAGTATTAATCACTATTACTTTTGATTTTTCTTCACTAAATTTAATCCTTATCTCTTTACCCATCTTTGCACACATTCTCAGCATAACTTCCATATCTTCCTTTTTTTTTGCACACACAAAAAAAACATCATCCGCAAATAAAAGACTTGACAATGTATATACTCCCTTGCCACCTATTAATATTTCTAGACTTTTTATTGTTCTCTCCATTTCTCTCAAATATAACAAAAATGAAATAGGTGACAGAGAACATCTTTGCCTTAGTCCCATTCCATTTTTATCCATTTCCAAAATTTATTAAACTTATCCATGATATATTTCTATTTACTCTATGATACACCTTTTCTATATCTATAAAAACCATATATAACTGTCTATCTGTATTCCTATTCATATCCATAAGTTGTGTAACTACAAATAAACTATCTCCTATACATCTATCTAATCAAAACCTCCTTGCATTTCTCCCATTATATTATTTTCTTTCATTCATTTTGCAACCCTTCCAGCCACTATATATGAGAAAACTTTATATAGCACTGATGTTACCACTATTGGTCTATAATTGTTTAACTTTTTATGATCCTTACCTTTCCCTTTAAATAGTAGCCTGATTCTTGTATTACTCCAATTACCTGGAAAAATTTTCTTCTGTGCCATCTTATTAAAACATGATAATAGTTTTAATTTTGCCTTCTGCTCTAAATTTATTACCATCTCTGCTGCCCATCCATCCAAATATCTTGCCTATCAACCTTTCAATTTCTTACTTGCCTTATTCAGTTCATTTTCTGTATATCATATTATTCCTATTACTATATGCTTTCATGTCTGCTATCACTCTGTCCTTCACATCTAACCTCTTTTCTATATCAATTACATACTTGTTTAAGACTACCTCTAATTCCTCTCTAGAGCTACACTCTATTCCCTCATTATCTAGTAATACTAATTTTTTCCCCTACATTCCTTCTTTTAATGTATTTCCAACATTTTTTATTCCCATCTCTTCCACTTTCATTAATATCTTCCAACAATTTACTATTTAATTTCATTCTCTATTTTAGACAATTTCTTTTTTTTCTAAGTACTTTTGCCATTTAGTATTAACATCTTTTTCACTTCCTTTGTTCTTAATAGCACACTTATATTTTCTGAATGCTTTTTTCTTCTCTTTTACACTTTTACTAGCTCTCACTTTTCTATTATTTTTATTCTTCTGAATATTCTCACTTAAAACACTATTTGCCACTTTTTTTATTTCATCACACTAGTCCTTATACTCATCCTCAACCAACTCTTCCATGGTTTCTTCAACTTTTATTTTATACTCTTCTAACTTATTCTTATCATTCACTCTCCATTGACATCTTTCACTATTCTTTCTACTTTTATTACTATTTTTCATCACATTACTAACCATTTCTATTATAAAGAAGTTATAATCACTGTTACATACTCTCTCTTCATTATCAAACACCTTAATTTTCTGTACTTTATTCATTTCCTCTTTCTCTACTAATACATAATCTATTGTGTGGAATATATTATTTCTAGATCATGTGCATTGTCTTCATAAATATTCAATAAATTTCCAATGGTCAAATTTACTCTCTGGCAAAAACTCTTTAAATGCTGTCCATTCTTATTACTTGCATCATCAATTTCTTCAATATGCCTTTTCTCTGAAACTCTGTATATCCTTAACTAAGCATTCATATATGCTACTGTTCCACTCCATTATAGTTTGACTATCTCCAGTGGCTATATACATTATAGCCACCATCCATTCTTGTCTTCCTAGCCTTATCTCAAACCACAAATGTTATTATACCAGCTATCAGTGGGTAGCAGCACCTAGTAGAATATTAGTTATCTTCTTACCTGATCTCCCAGAAATCTGAACTATCTTCAAAATATATTAATACATTGAAACAATTTGTTAAATTTATTAGAGTATTTTTGAAGTTTAAAAGATAATAATTGCTAATACTGTCTTTTTTAACAGTTTTTGCCTCCATAGATTTGCATTAGCTTGTATGTATATCATAAGATTACTTTCTATAATAAATGTATTAGAAACAATAAATCTTATTTGTTAGTCAAATACAACTCAATCTTATTTTATCTTCATTTTTATACTTTCTTGCCCACTTCATCTATGAAGTTTTTCCAAAAAGGAATGCGTAAAATATAATTTTTATTGCATATCCCGCAATTCTATGCTTTTTTTAATTTCTCCCTAAAGCATTTTCAACTTTCAGTCATTTTCCAATTCTAGCTTTAAAATTTTCCATGATAATTTAAAAATGCTAATAAAAAGCTTTCTGTATATCAATATAAAAATATTTTACTTCTTCCTTTCACTTAGAACTTGATGAGGCTTAAACCTGAGTTATCTGCTTTTGCTATATTCTAATTAAGTTGCCTGATGCACTAAATATTCACAACATTATTTATTCATCTTTATTTGTAATTAATATCAAATTCATACATGCATTAATATCTATAATTATAAGTAATTAAATTAAGCGTTATCACTCTTAGAAAATGAGAGTCTGTTTATTTTTGTCTACTATGATTATAAATATAAAAGAGAATCCGCAATCATACACTTATGTATCCATTCATTCTGACTTCAAAACTCAACCGATATTTCCGTTAAGAATTGTCTGCATATGAAAATGAATTTTAAAGTGTTTTCTTAATCTTAAACTAGTAAATACATTTACTGATTGAAGCATGTTGGTAACATTCAATCAACATAAAAGAGGAGTGAAGGTATAAAGCCACAAAGTTCTGCAATTGTCAAGGTTGAGGCCAGCAAGATATGTCTTTTGTGAAAATAAAAAAATAAAACATTTTATTATTTGCTAATTTTTTTTATTATCTTCTTATGTAGATTTAGACGAAGATATCTATTAGCTAGATAAAAATCAAAACAGCTTTTTGTTGTTTTAAAAATGAAATGACAGCATGTCCTGATAAAATATTTTGGAAAAGTTTTAAAATATAATGATGCCATGTGCCGTCTAATCTTAAGGATGGTTTTTTATTCCATTTTTTAAAAATAAAAGGAATAGATAAACTTGTAATAATTATCATGGAATATCATTTATCTACTATTACAAAGGTACTACTGTCAAGGATTTTGTTTAATAAATTAGTTCCAATCATAGATTAATAGTTACCAGAGACTCAGTGTGACTTTAGACTAGAGAATCAAGAAGCATTTTTGACTTGATTTTTGTTGCCATTCAAATACAAAATAAATCACATATTTATAAAAATAAATAAATTTATGTAAACAGGTTTGATTGATGTTATGTCAATAATAAAAATAATTTGTTAGATTAATTAGAATTTTTGTTTTTTTACAAGTATCACTTTGTTTATGATATTTTCTCGCGCTGATAAAGAGACCGATTTTGAGCTAATTTTGCAGAACATACACCTGTTTTGTTTCGCTAATTGATTATAAACATTAAATACTCGTAAATTTATTTTTATGAATATGTGATTTATTAATTTATCACGCAACTTAAAATAAGATCATTAGATTTTGTAAAGGTAAATAAAAATAAGTTGAAATTGTTGCATACGCAGTATGTGTGCAGTTGACTGGCATAAAATTTTGGAGAAAAATAAACATATTTTAAATTAAATTAGTAAGTGTTTACATACCGCAAATGTATTTATTTTATTTTAAAAAGAACTTATCACTTAGTTTCCTAAACTATTTTAATTGCTCAGTAAAATATTACAAACATATTCTTCGGTATATTTTCAGGTATTCTTTATGACAAATCTTCACACAAAAGAGCTAGATTCCGTCTACTGACCTGAAATGGCACAATTCTTAGTAGACATTGTGCCGCATGAACAGCTGAGTAATCGGCTGGAATTTTTCAACATAATCCATAGACTACAATTAAAAAATAATAGATGTATATCTGGTGCCATCTTGTATGTTTTGTTGACAAGATGAGACTTGTCATACAGCCAGACGCAAACAAATTTTAATGACTTTACTTTCCTAACATTCCTGTCAACAAAACTGCAAATAAAAGCTGACAATAGTAAGACAAGCCAACGACCTCACTTGGCGTAAAACAACGGGAATATAGGTATTGAATTTGTATGTTATTATACTATTTTCTTATTTATAAATAAATTTAATATTTTTCGAGTGACATTTGTATTTTTTTCTACTTATTCACACACACTCTCTCGGTATCTTTTTATTTTTTTATTTTTTTAAGTGTCATAGCATCGGCCGGGACGCGAACCCGCAACCCGGGCAACTGCATGCAAGTGCAAGGCAGTCGCGCTGACCTCTCGACCACCAATGCAAGACCGGTATCTTTTTTCTTTTTACATATAACTTACATTTTTCAATCGAACCAACATATATGCTTATAAATATAGGCATAGTTGGTCATTGCTTGTAACCTCCATACTTTTTAATTATAGAATACAGTATTTTAAATGAATAACGGAAGCTACTTTTTATTAAAGAAATTGGTCAATATCTTGCGTGGTTAGGTGTAGCAGTAGAGTGGCAGACACCGGATTTATGCTCTCGTCTGTCACTTCTGAAATCCCTATGAACTCGCGAGCAATAAATCATTTGATTACTATTTATTTGGGTAATATCAGATTATTTAAGATTCAGCAGATACAAGTGAATATGTAAATTACAGGCTCCAAAATTAATTTAATTTGAAAGTACGTTTCAAGTGAAAATTTAGTTTTGTTTGCATAAGATTACGGTTAATATATTTATAATGATCTATAGTAAAAAAAAAAAAAGAAAATATTTTAACTATCGTGAATAGTTTTATACTCACATTGTTGCAGACCTGTCTTTTATTTATTTATTCAGGAAGAATTACAGATATCATAGTATAACATTTACTGATTAATGCATCTGATTATTTTTTCGGAAGTGAGAAATAAAAATGTGGGAGTTGGGGGTGGGGTATTTTGCCTCACTGCTTAAAGAATCCGTTTTGGATGTGTTCCCATAACTTAGAGTCTGAATCTGTAAAATTGGTACTTTTTTGCCCTGGTTTATTCTTTTTTAAAGTTAGATATTCAGTCTTTCTCAGAAAATGAATATCTAGACAGAGCACAGACAAGAACGAAAATCATTATTCACTAGTTAGAAAGCCTTGTGAGTAATTTTCTTTTTCGCTGTTTCTCCAGAAACAAGTTTTTACTTATGCAACATATATCCATGTACACACACGTAAAATCACTCCAAAAAGAAATTTATATATTTAGTAAATATATAAATGAAATAAAATTCTGCAGTATTATAATATTTATAGCAAACACACATATATTAAATAAAATTCCTGTTTTTATAGTTTCTAAACAATTGAATAAAATTCACTAACAATATTATGTCACTGAGTAGATTAAAGATGAATAGCAAAAATAATGATAAGAGTAACATTAAAACAAATTAACTGTGCACCAATTCTACATGCAAAATTGATTATTCAAATTTAACGCACACTTTTCTTGCCAGTCTTGAAGACTGAACAATTTTTGGCAATCCAATTATCTCCGTTGTAAATTCTTTAAAAGATTACAATGAATTGATGGATAGTTTTTTTCCCATTCTTCCATTGTTCATTATCTAACTGAATAGATGAAAAGTTGTGCAGTTGCCAAATCGCTTTTGCCAATGGATGATTTATCAAACAGTATTATAAGCACAGACTGAACATTTTTCTGTCTCTAAACTTGAATTATCAATAGTTACAGGTGGAAAATCCGAGGCATTTGAAATGAAACCTGGTGTTAAACAAAAATGTGTCCTTGCTTCTACTTTGGTTTTAATTTTTATGAAACTGTTTTTTGGAATTGTTTACAGGTGACTTAATCAGACAGGGATAAAGATACATACATGTTTAATAGAGGATTTTTTAATTTGAATCAGATAAAAGCAAAAGCAAGACTATAAGTTATCGTTATCATTTTTCAATTACAGCACTGATAAAGTTAGTGACAATTTGTTTCAAATTATAAGATGGTTTTACTAATTGTCAATCTTAACTGATTCATCATCATTGTCTCGAAATGTGGTTACTGGGAAAGAATAGATGAACAGCCTTTAAAATGTTATAACTTGCCTAATGTCAATCTTCAAAATAAATTGGTCTCCAAGTAAATAGCCTATTTGTTAATAAAAGAACTGTAAATAAATTAAAATTAGCCAATGGATTAGAATTAAAATGACTTATTGAAAAAAATTAAGCTTCAAAAAAATAAAATTTAAGTTGCTGATATTGGCAAGTGGCTGTGGAAACTCAAGATTTGAAAGAAATTTTCTAAACAAAAAGATCAATCTACTGAGGAGATAGTAATTTTGAATGCTCCCACAAATGTTATATCAAAATTAATTACACCCAGGTAAAAACATAAACTAAACTAGAGTCAAAGTATAAAAGATAATATTTATATGATTCTATTGAATATTTGATAAGGCCCTAACTTTCATTATACCCTAGGTGCTAGTATTTAATAACAATAGATTGGTAAACAGATCATAGTTTTTTTCTTTTTTATTTCTCTTTAGATTTCATAATTTTTTTTCTTTTATATATACACCTTTACCCCGCTTAGTGATTGTCTACTTAGTGATATTTCACAATAGCGATCATCATCAATTTGTACCCACTACTTCGATGTACTATCAATTATTCGCTATAACGATCGGGAAAAATAAAAAAAAAATGTTGGCAGCCATCTTGAATTTTGCATCACTGATGATGTCAGAGATAGCTATATTAAATTCATTTTACCCAAAAGCAAAAGTATATTATTGTAATATGTATACAGGTAATGACTTTGCTGTAATTGTATATACATATAATATTTTATTCATAAAACACTTAAAATATCTATAATTACTGAATCTATAATACTGTATACATCATATATAATAAATAACACAGCAAATGTTCATCCACTTTTTCTTTTAAAATATGTATATATGTTCTACAATAATATCAACAAATTAAAAAACCTTCTCCTTTTTCTTTTCAAAAACTTTATTTTCTTATCTCAATACTGAACATATACAGTATATATATTTATATAATACAAAACTCCAACATTTCAACATTGATTTGTAATTAAATAATGTAAAAGAAAGAGTAATAAATGATAGCAGTGGAAGAGAGATATCCTTGAAAATGACTGTATGAAGATAAACAGTTGAAACGGAGTTTTGTATTATATAAATACTGTATATACAGTATATATATATGTCCAGTATTGAGATAAGAAAATAAAGTTTTTGAAAAAAAAAAGGAGGAGGATTTTTAATTTGTTGATAATACTGTATACAAATACTCCAATATGTAAATACAGTACAGGACAAATAAAATACCATCATCACAAACTTTCAGGAAAACACTAAATATGAATATTAAACTGCGTGTGTGTGTTTCTTAAATACAGTATATTATTTTTAGAACACCTGGATAATTATGTAAAAATAGTTATTGATTTTGTAACTTTGTTAATAAATATGTTGTTTACACTCAAGATGTTTCAAATCAAAAGAAAAACAACATTTTAAAACTCAAATGTTGAATTAGAAAAGTTTAAAAAGAAAAACAGATTGCATTTAATTAATAATATTTCTACTCAAACAGGGGGGGGGGGAAGGGCATTATTACATTGCTAAAAATATACAGTAAGAAAAATAAACCTAGCTGTATATTTTAGAAAATTAGAAGTTAGATTTTTTACTTTTAAAATAAGTTGATTTTTTTTTTCTAAAGTTGACTGCTTTATGATAAGCATTAAGCATTTTGTTACTGTGGAGTACAGTAATAAGTCTTTATATTCAATTCAATAATTAATAATTAAACATTGTTTTTTAATTTGAATAATTTCACATAAGTAATAAAATAAATGTATAGTAGTAATCTATACTGTAATACAAATTTTAAAAAAAAGCACTTCAGTATGGATTTTTTTTTTCATTACGATGAATTACTTCTGCGGAAGAATATAAAAACTTTTAAATTCAAATTTAGTTTCACTTTCTCTTTCTTTTTGCTGTTCTGTACTTTTTAAAGTGAAAATATGTATTTTTTTCTTAGGGATATAAAACTTTTCTTTTTAGATACCGTATTTAGTCATCATTGTCATGAAAAAATCAAGAAAATCTTTGAGTTTGGAAATCAATGTGAATATTTTAAGTCGACTGGAACCGACCAATTTTTTTCCCATAGACCCCCATTATAATTACGTATTTTGTATACAATATTCTTGCTTAATGATGTGTTTTGGAGGACCAATTGTCATCACTAAGCGGGGTAAAGGTGTATATATATATTGAACCAGATGGTGTTGTAGATCACCTGGGGAACTCACTCTAACATGATGTTTTAACACTTTAATAAAAAGTCTAAACTTGTGAAAGCAAAATTAGAAGACTTTTATACAAAAAAAAGATACAATTATTTATTAATTCAATCTACACCAATGCAACTTGATTATTGCACCACCACAGTCCCTTAAGCAGAGAAGCATAATACCCATAGGGTACCCATGCCCAAGTCAGAGCTATATATAAAAATATATAATTGTGACCATGTTTGAAGGACATAGATCTTCTGGCTGCAGAATTCAACACCGATCATTCAAAACACTTTTTTGTTTAAAAGTAAACTCCAGGCATCAGTTAGCTACTATAACTAATATGCTCTGAATGATGGCAAACTAATTTAGTGCCTAAGAAATCCCAACTAGCTCAATCAAAAGAATAATATAATACATTACTGCTTTAATTAATGATAAAAGAATTGACCGACAGACATTAAGTTTTAAAGATAATTTATTTTAACTAAATGATTACTATTATAATTTTAAAATACTTTTATAACTTCTTAATTAATCTAACAATGGTATTTTATATAATGACCACACTCACACTCTTAATTCATACAATAAAATATAAGATATCACAAAGCATTAAATAAATACACAAAATTAATATGATATAAAACATTAAATAAATACATGACATTTAAAAACACACACATCAATAGTTCATTTTATGTATGCTATAGAGTTCATTTGCATTACTGACTCTGGAGGCTTCAAATTATTGCAATGGCTATATTAATATCAGATATGGAATAAGAAATGTTATTTATTACCTATAGGATTTTGGACATTGACTTCTTGCTGTTTTCTGCTTCATGTGAGTTTTCCCAACCTGTTGGATTTGAGGTTTTGTGGAGGTTCCTATGATTGCTATTTCATGATACTATTATCCAAGACATACATTTCTGGTGGTTTCAAGTTATTAGGCAGGCATCACTTTTATTGGGAAGGTTGCTGATGTTCCATTGGACTAAGGCTGGAGTCTGGCCATATGCTTCCAACAATTGCTAACACTGCATTGTCATGAAAAAACACTGACTCTTGATACATGACAACATTGATTGAAAACTGATTGTAAAAACTGATTGAATGATGAAAACCTGACTATTTATGTGCCGACCTGTTGTCATTTTTAAAAATTAGTTTCTATACCTACCAGCTATATCCATTGTTGGAAATTTGTCCATTGCATTTGATTACATTTTTGATAAGATTTTGATTAATTAATTAATTCTGTTTTTAATTAGTAGCCAGTGATAATTCTGTTGTTTGTGGATTTTTATTTAGTAGCCATTGCTAATTCTGTTTTTATATAGCTTATGATTGTGCACAATCATAGAGGAAAATTCCAATTATATGCTTTTATTTGTTTTTTTAATATTTAACTTTTATATTCCATTCTTTTAACATGCACACATTTTATTATTATTATTTTTTTATGTTTACCATTTTTCTATTAACACACATATATATTTACATTTCTTTAAATTAAATGAAAAGAGGTATTTTTAATTTTATGTACAAGATTTTAAACTGCTGTAACTTTAACTTTTAAACAAATAACGAATAACTTTAACTTTTAATTACTTGAAATTCAACTACCTTTAACTTTTCTAAGTTAACTTCTCTCCCCCTTCCAATTACTCTTTAATATGTAAAACTATGAATTAATTGACTTTTAGCAAACTGTATTTCGTTTTAAATTAATAATAATAAAAAACTTTTCAGATTTCTATACATTTATTTATTTTCAAACAAGATATTTTTCTTTTTTTAATTCAAATATTTATGGACAGATTATTCTGCAGTGGTTTTATTTATTAGCATTTTAATTTTAAAATCTTTTTGAGTTATTTATGAAAATTTTTATTTTTAATAATTGTGACAACAATTTCACATGGGGCATTCTTCATGAGTGGTACAATATATTTTATGAAATATTAAACAATAAAAATGTTTATTTCATAAAGTATGTATATAGCTAACAAATTATTTTACACAGTAAGTGCATATATCTTTGTGATAGGGGATGGATAAAGCATTAAATCCACAGTTATAGATATATGCAAATGGGCAAATGGGCTTCTACATTGGGATAATGTATGTATTTATAGATTATTGAAGAGCAAACTTATTGCATTGGTCTTACAATAGTAATATTTAAATACTCCAATAGAGCATTAGGTATGCAAAAATATTATGACTGATATACATTCAACTAAAAATGGTTAAATCCAAATTTATACAATAATATTAATCAAACACCTGTGGTGATGATGACTTATAACCTAGCACTGAAGATTAACTAAGTATCATTACTCCAAAAATATTTTTATTTGTTTTTTTTTCTAGTTTTAATAAATAATAAATGAAACTTTAAAATGCCAAACCATCTATATTGAAAGCCTACGTTTGAAAAACTTATTAATCATCATCATTTATAAATTATTATTGTCATCCCTGCATTTTTCAGGATTGTAGATATTAATAGCATAATGGATATTAATAGCATTATGTTTGGAATGAGTTTGATAAACAAACACAAATTAAATTGATTATTATTAATAATTTGTTGCTTATGTATTTGAAACTATTAAGTATAAGCAAATATAATACAAAATATTAAAGATAATACAAATAATAATTATTAGAGACATTTCAAACTTAAGATCTTGTGATAACTATATTGATAAGATGTTACTAAATGTAAAGTTTGAAATCATGGTTTTGACAGATATTATTTTACTAAATTTATGAATAGGTCATCCATGGTAGTAGTTATCCTTCTTTGGCCTTGGTGAGGTTAGATGGGATATATAGTAGATCTTACTGCATAGTCCATTTCTCTCCATACAGCATGATTAAAGCAGATGATGGTTGATTTTAGTAAATTTAATTGCATTACTCTGTGTGTTTTTATTAGTGTGGTCATTGATTTTTTTCTTCATGCATGCCAGATAGTCTTTTGTTGGCTAATTAGTAGTGAAAAATAGTGCATGGTATGCTATCCAAGATAAAGTGGGAAACTGCTTTATCCAGCAGTTTCTCTTTTCTTCATATGATCATTGCAATACTTCTTGCTTTAAGGCTTAGAATAGACTAGACTTACCTAATTGTTTATTTTTGACTTGTTATGTTTCACACCTACTATGTATTCAAAGATATTTTCAAAAAATAAATTTATCAAAATCTAGTTATAAAATTTAACATCTACTTATATATAACATGTTGATTGATAAACATTTTTTATTCCTTAAATTATGATATAAAATATAGTTTATCTCTTTAACCCCCCCCCCATTAATTTTTGATAGCAATAGGAAGGAAAAAATCATTATCAACTTTTAAAAATTGATTGATAACTTAGTAATCCATAATTTTCAATAACATATTTAGATTTGCCACTTAATTTGTTATAAGAGTGGGAAATTTATTTATTTAAAACCCCATTCAGAAGGCAAATCAGAAACAGTTACAAAATACTCTATATTTTTTATGAAGTATGTAATTCAAATTTTTGCACATATCAAAACTATTTTTCTTTCTTCCTTTACATAGTATGACTTATAATCTTATTTTTATCAATTTTATATAATGCTTCTCTTTTATTATATTTTTAATAACATTATATTAAAAAAATATATAGACTAATATTTTTAAATTGTCTAAACCAGTGTTCTTAAGTGATATTTATGTTATATCTAGTAAAAACACATACAACAGTTTATA
The DNA here is from genome assembly GCA_028023455.1 of Epiperipatus broadwayi. Classification (NCBI taxonomy): domain Eukaryota; kingdom Metazoa; phylum Onychophora; class Udeonychophora; order Euonychophora; family Peripatidae; genus Epiperipatus; species Epiperipatus broadwayi. Next base: position 30,328 of record JAQFVV010014195.1, read on the forward strand.
CAATTACTTTTTTTTAACTATGAAGTTTTGTAATGTAACTAATTTGAGCTGCTATTTGATTTGTTTAGTTACAAATCACCTCTCTTTAAAATAAAACAATGGGACAGTGTAATCTTTGATTTCTCATTTCTATATCTACACAAAATTTAACTTTAGTTTATTTCTCTAACTGATAATATGTCTTAGTCATTTTTTTAAAAAAATATTGTTTTACAATTGTACAAATATATAAATAAACAAAACACATATGTCCATGATTTCACTGTTCAGATATTTGCTTGGCATTGAATTGTAAAAGGAATAAATAGGATTTTAACTCCAGGATTTATAAAAAATTCAACCATAGGACATTAAAATGTACAATGAAGCATGGATACTAGCAGAATTATCTCAGTGTGACTTCTGTTAAGCTATCCAATATATCAATGATCAAATACAATACCAATATATAAAGCCTTACTCTCTTTTGAATCTTGAGGCAAATCAATAATATAACATTTAAAAATTAAGCTTTGTTCCCACTTGAGGCTTAGAGGCTAATAAATCCAACAAATATTCAAACTGCACCATGCTTCGCCTGAGCCTTACCAGTGAGCAGATGAATAAACTATTTTAAAAAATTAGCTGTGGCAGTACCTAAGACAATATATACTTTACATTGTCATATGCCAATATAGTGCTTCATATACACAACCAAATCCTAATACATCACTAGAAGTAGAACATATCTAAACAAACTTAAAAAAAATTTTTTTTTTCATTCTCTGCAGAAATGAATTCGTTCTAGTCATATATTTCATATTTATTGATACTATCTATTTATCATTTGAATTATTACTATTTTTTTCAATATCATCAATAAAAGTTATTATTTTTTTCTAGCGAACTGATAATTTCTTTTTTTTGTAATTTTAATTATAACTTTCTGTATTGTCATCTATTTTAAATTTTAACACGCTGCAAGTAATTTTCTCTTTAAATCATTTATCCTTTTAATCTATCCAGAATCAAGAGAGAATAATCCTTTCTTTATTTTCCTAAAATCAAACTTTACTTTTCTCCAGATATTTCTTTAAAGGTGCAGATATTATTTGGAATGACTTGAAAAATCTAACATTTTTTTATTATCATGGAGTGGATCTTTTATTTTCTATTTTCCAATCTTAACATTGGTACTGAAATGTGAAGATCAAACTCAGGATATTATTAGAGTGTGTTATCTAATTTGATCTTATGTTATTTAGTCTTTTTGAATCATATATATGAGTGGTCCAAATGACTTAATTTAACATGGGTATTATATCAATATTGACATCAGAAAGGGTTTGAGCATTCCATCATCATCAGATTTTCAATGATATCGATGGCTGAGGAGCTTGTCCACTAAAGTTTGGAAAGTTGCTATTTTAATATAAACAGAATACTGATTATATATATATATAAGTATAGGAGATGATGATGAGTGTTGGTTCAGCATGAAATACATATATTGGAGATCATTTATCTTTTTCATGTGTGTGACCACATGTATCAGCTGTATACGATGGAGTGGATAGCTAAAAGAAGCTTGAGAGTCTGTGTTCAAATCTTCTTTAATTATAGAGAACATCTATTTTTACATTTCTTTGCATATTCTTCATTATTCCTACTTTTAATATTTAAGAAGTTAAATTAATGTTTTAACTTAATGGGCAAAATTTCATAAGTTCCTGCAAATAATAAACTCTGACACTCATCTGCAAAATTCTTAATTTCATAATCACTGCAACTATCTTCTATCTCATATTGTACAAGTCATCATAGAAAGCCTTTCCTAAATTTTCACTTATAATAGTCTTTTTATATCTTTACATCATTAAGTTCTTGACTTTTATCCTCATTATTTATTTTATGTATGCTTTCATCTAAAGTGTCCAGAACAACTTCAAGTTTAAAATCTGTCATCACTTCATTTTTGAAAAATCTCTTTTACATCAGTACCTATTTGTATGGATGCCTGAATTTGAACTTTATATTCAATAGCATCATTATAAAAGTTTATTTTTTTAAAATCATCCATTTAAGGTTCTTCAACTAAATTGAATATAGTACTGGTCTCAACACAATGGTAGATTACATAGTGAAATAGTAATCCCCTTTCTATTTAAATAAAAAATATTTACAATCTGAAATTCTAACAATGGGATGATTTGAAAATCTAAGCATCTTCATTTACACATTAATCTTTTTAATTATCATGGTCTCATAGAACCCACATTAATGAAGAGACTTTGCACTCCACGCAACGTGCACATACACACACACACACACACGGAGACCCTGTATCGGTCCAGAAAATGATTATTTGTTATATAAATATTAATTTTATTTAAAATACATAATATGTTTTATTTGTTTATAATATTATATTTATAACATAGGCAGAGTTTATTTTATATATGCAGTATTTCTTTGGGTTCATAGTAAAATAAAAAAGTATTGTATACACAAATTATTTAATATCTTATAATAAATTAGAATAAATGCATTCATTTACTAATATTGTTTAAATGCATTTAACAATTATCATATTAACATTTAAAAAATTTTAATTAAAAAAAATTAAAAGCAAAATATTAATAAAAATGGTTAAAATAAAAATGTGATTAAATATGAAATCCAACATTTGCATAATTAAAAAAACCCTTAATGTTTATTCATTGAGTACATTGACTATACTTAAATAAAGTTTCATAATGTAATAGTTAGTGCATATGCCTTTACTTGTGACATGGGTTCGAATCTAATATCTTTTAAATTTTATTTCTGATTTCAAGTAGACAACTCATAAGCAAATTAGCTAACAATTTATCTATCTAGCTATGTTTATATATCTCTAGAAATAATAATTCTTACTCAATCTTCTGAATAAGTCATAAGATATAGCAAAAAATTTGCTTTTATTTGTTTTGAGGGTAAGAATATTTCTATGCCTTCTGATACTACCTTCTTTTGAATTAAAAAAAATGATTTGTCTATCTCTATGATTCCTTAAATAATTGCTCCATTACAATCAGTCTTTCACAATCTAGCACTACTTAGAAACACTTAGAATTCTATGCATTTGATAACACACACTCAAATACATGAGTATCTGAAGAGAGAACAAATGAAGCACCTGCCTTCCTGAGATTAAGTAAAAAAGTCACAAATTATAGTTCTAAAAGTGATTGAAATGATCTATCTATCTATCTATCTACCTATCTATCTATCTATCTATCTATCTATCTATCTATCTATCTATCTATCTATCTATCTATCTATCTATCTATCTATCTATCTATCTATCTATCTATCTATCTATCTATCTATCTATCTATCTATCTATCTATCTATCTATCTATCTATCTATCTACCTACCTACCTACCTATCTATCTATCTATCTATCTATCTATCTATCTATCTATCTATCTATCTATCTATCTATCTATCTATCTATCTATCTATCTATCTACTTATCTGCCTACCTGCCTACCTACCTACCTACCTGCATGCCTACCTACTTACCTACCCATCCACTCACTTATCACCCATCTACCTACCCACCTACCTACCAACCTACCTACTACCTATCTATTACCTGCCTAGCTACCTACCTGCCTACCCACCTACCTATCTACCTAACTTCATACCTACCTACCTATATACCTACCTTCCTACTGACCGACTGACACATGTACCTACCTACCAGCCTACCTCTTTATCTGGCTGCCTACCTGCATGCCTGCCTACCTATCTACCCACCCACCCACCTACCTACCCACTTACCTACCTTCCTACCTACTTATCTGCCTAGCTACTTACCTACCTACCTGACTTCCTTCATACCAACCTACCTACCACCCACTTACCTACCCACCTACCTATCTACCTCCCTCCCTCTCTCACTACCTCCCTTCCTACTTACCTATCTACCTAACTTCATACCTACCTACCTACTTACCCACCTATCACCTCTCTCCCTACCTACCTACCTGCCTACTTACCTGCCTATCTGCCTGCCTGTCTGCCTGCTACCTGCCTGCCTACCTACCTACCTACTTGCATGTCTGCCTGCCTACCTGCCTACCTCCCTTCCTACCTACCTACCCTCTATCTACCTATCTAGCTACTTACCTTTCTCCCTCCCTACCTATCTACCTATCTATCTATCCATCCTTGTTTTTTTTTGTATAATAAATTTATATGCATCATGTATATGTTTTTGTATTGATACAATATAGTATTCTATAATCTATTTGTGACAAAAATACAAAAAATAATAAAAATTATAATATTTATGGATGCACCCGATCACATCTGCACTATGCAATCATGATGAGAATTTAATAAAAAAATGGATAAATCAAATACTCTGTAATTTTAATATAGTTTAGTGAATAATGATTACAAAGAAAATCAAACTATATTCTACTCATATTTCATTATATGTTGTAACTTAAACAAATTTGATAGTAGCTTGAATTAGTTACATTACAAAGTTGCATAATAAAAAGTACAAATTTTTATATGTATATGTGCACATACTAGATATAATATATGCACGAGTTTAGGCAATTATATGAAAAAATTGTTTTACAGATTGTTTTTATATATTATTAAAATTTTTATAAAGGAAATGTACTACATAAAATCGAAAACAATAAGACAATATCTCATAGTATGTAAAGGAAGAAAAATAGTTTTGATGCACATAAGAATTTGAATTCCATAGTTTATAAAAATATAATGTATTGTTACCTTTTCTAATTTGCCTTCTGAATTGGGTTTTAAATAAATAATTTGCTCATTCTTATAGTAAATTAAAGGGAAAATTTAAATACATTATTGAAAATTATGTTACTAAAGGTAAAAAAAAAAAAAAAAACCATCAATCAATTTTTAAAAATCGGTAATGATTCTTTTTTCTTTCTTTCTATTGCTATTGTAAAATAAAATGAAAAGAAAGGTAATGAGAAAAACTACATTTTTATAGTATGATTTAAGGAATGAAATTTTTTGCCAATAAACATGTTATAAATAAGTAATGTTAAATCTTGTAATTAGGTTTTGATAATTTTTTTTTTAAAAACATCTTTGAATGCAGGGTAGATGTGAAAAACAACAACAACTGGGGTATAAATAAGTTCTAAACAAACAAATAGAGCAGTCTAGTCTATTCCAAGCCTTAATTTAAAAACAGTGTTGCAATGATTTCATAGAGAGAAGAGAAACCACTGGTTAAAACAGTTTCTACAGTAATTTAGATCATCATGTGTACCTGAAATTAAAAGTATTTTTTCATTATTAAAATATACCACAGAAATTATGACATTATATAGCAAGGGTGACTAGGACACCAACTACCACACCAATCAAAACACCCAGAGTGATACAATCAAATCCAGAAATTAATGCTGAGGTTTTCTAAAACCAGTCATTGCCTGCTTTAATAATGCCACAAGAAGAGAAGTAAACTATTCTGTAAGATCTATCAGAACATACTGTATGACTAACATTATCAATGCCCAAGAAAAACAATTACCACTATGGATGAATTAAGTAAAACATTCCTAAATAGAGTAAAATTATATCTGCAGAAAACCATGGTTTCAAAATGTTCAAACTTTACACTTAGTAAGATCTTATCAACATAGATATATAATCAGATAAATGGCTAGTTAATTTGCTTATGAGTTATATAGTTGAAATCAGAAATAACTTTGATTTAAAAAATATTGGATTCGAACCCATGCCACAAGCAAAGACATAGTATCTAAGTACTACATTATGAAGCTTTATATAAATATATAGTCAATGTACTCAATAAATGACATTAAATGTTTTTTTAATTATGAAAATGTTATATTACATGTTTAAAAATATTTTTATTTCAATCAGTTGTTATTATATATTTTGCTTTTAATTTTTTTTAAATTAATTTTTTTTAAATGTTAATAAGATAATAGTTAAATACATTTAAAACAATATTAATAAATGTAAGTGTTTAGGTATGTTAATTGTTTATTGTAATTTATTATAAGATATTAAATACTTTTTAAGACAGGCTTTAACCTAAATCGTATGTGTCTTGAAATTTATAATTGTCAAACAATATCTTTAATTGCTGATAGAGGGACCTCTCAAACCACAACACAAGATAGTGACTTTTATAAAGATAAGAGTGAGTCTTAACCTGCTTCAGATTGACTTATATAAGTGGAAAGTTAGGTTAAAGATAAGATGGTCACTCTTATCTTTATAAAACTCACTATCTTGTGTCATGGTTTGAGAGGTCCCTCTATTGGCAATTAAAGATATTGTTTGACTATTATAAATTTCCAGGTGCATATGATTCAGGTTAAAACTTATCTTAAAAAGTATTTCCATATATTTCCTGTGTGCTTAATAAATAATTACAACTTTATAAGATATTAAATAATTTGTTTATACAGAGCTAAAATTTTTTTATCTTACTATGAACAGAATGAATTACCGCATATATAAAAAAAACTCTGCCTTTGTTATAAACATAATATTATAAACAATGCTACATATAATGTATTTTAAATAAAACCAATATTTATATAACAAGTAATCATATGTTTCACAAAAAAGGTAAACTAATCTTCTGGACAGATACAGGACCACCATGTGTTTGTGTGCAGCTGTGTGGGGTGCAAAGTCATTTCATCAATGAGGATGCTATGGTACAATGATAATTAATAAGATTAATATGTAAATGAAAATGTTTAGATTTCCAAATTGCTGCATTGTTAGAATTTCAGATTGTAAATATTTTTTGTTTAAATATTAAGAGGATTACTATTTTACTTAGTCTTGTAACAATTAAACCATTAAGCATTACATGATCACCATCTCTTATACTAGCACGTAATTGTTTATAACAAGGCAAAACTCTCCATACAGTAGTGCCATGCTGTGCTAACCAGAGTAATCAATGGATGCCAGAAGGCTTATTTTCAATTTCATTCTCATAGTTTTATAGTTAGGTAGAGATAAAAGGTGGTTGCTGGAGGGTTGCATTAGATACTAAAATCTAGGTGTAGTGCTCTCAGATACAAAACTCCTCACTGATGAAGACCACAAGCCAGAAACTAGTCTGGGGATAATGGATGAGTAGGCATTAGATAGGGATTTTATGCACAAGCCTTCTTGCATCCATTGATTACTCTGGTTGGCACAGGGTGGCACTACTGTATAAAGAGTTTTGCCTTGTTTTTGTCTTGTAACAATTGCGTGAAATATACAACATATTGTGTATTCTACCACTGCACTAAAACGAACAGACCAATATCATATTACCATGATAATTAATAAAATTTATATGTAAATGAAAATGTTATATTTAATTAGAAACATAAAAGTGTATCTATATTGAATAGTTACATTCAAATTCATGAAGTGCAAGACAGTAAAGTATACTCAATTATAGATTTCACAAAGAATATAAAAGCAGAAAATATATACATGCATTAAAATAAACAAATAAAAAACAATGTTTAAATCTTAAAATATTACATAGGATATAAATTAAAATGATCAATAATGATAAAAACCTAATTATATATAAATGGTCAGCTTAATAATGGAGAAAATCAAAAAACACTGGATCAACTAGATTGAAACCAAAAAAAAAAAAAAAAGCCTAAATATAATGCACATGAGACTTGAGATGTATCAGGTAATATGACTTATTGATTAATAGTCTTGAAAAGAAATTTAAGATTTCTAAATGTTCCAAGATATGATATTCTAAATCTATTTAAAAAGTTATTATCTTAGTCACTAAACAATATATAATAATATTTTATAAATGCAATGGTATAAACAAAGAATATCTATAACTTTCATACTGAAACCAATATTCACCTCAAAATATTTCTAAAGATGTTTTAAGTGGATTTAGAATATTCTACTTTTTAAAATTTATTGCTTGCATCTCCAGCATCAATCATTATAACTCACTTGAGTTTGTCATCCCAGTAACATTTATGTTCAATAAACTGATGTTTTCTGTTATATATATGTATCAATTTAGAGTGGATGATTAAAATGGATTTATCTAGTGATGCAATTTCTATTTTTACAAACCAGATGGCACTGCTAATATTATATTTATTTAATACTAAAAGGTGTGACCTGTTTATGTTGAAAGAAATTTTATGTAAAGAATGGCATGTGACTTATTAAAACTTAGGATGTTAAATATGAAATTGTATTAAAGTTCATATTGTTTCATTAATAACAAAGTGATAGTATGTTATTTTTAAGTACTAATTAATAATTATAATTACATTAGCATTAGTATAGACATGTAATTATTAAAATTAATTATACAAATATCTTTACGAGAATGAGCTTATTTATGGTCTTTGCCTGAAGACAAGTTGTGGTAACAAGGCAATAATGTATTAGTGACAGTTTGCAATTGTTCAGTTCTTAAGGGAAAAAATATGATAACCAATTTAAAATTGCTTATTATAGTTTTTTGGTGAGTTTATTTTTACTGTTGTAAACTTTATAAAATCGTAGTAATATATTTTGAATTATTATTATTTTATTTTTTTAGCGTATATATATTTTAAAGACAGCTTAACCTGAACTATTAACAAGATATCACAAAGGAACTTGTGAAAATCCCAAACAAGAGACAATTTCAGTAGTGACTTGAAAGCAGTAATTAATCTAAATTGATTTAAAAACTGCACGACTTTTATTTATTTATTTTTGCGGGAAGGGGAAAACAGCTATTACCAATTTTTTTTTTAGCTAATGAAACATTTTGGTTGTTAATTTTTGATCCGTGATATAATAATTTTTAATTTATGTAAATACAATAGACAATTTTTTTCACTAGTCAGACAATAAATTATCATATTTGATATATTTTTGCAATAATATGGATACTGCAAAGTATAATTGTTTCTATCAGAGGTGGCTCGAGTAAAAATATGGGGTGTGTGTGTCATTTATGATTAAAATATAATACTTAGCATTATAATTACGTATATAAATTGATAAACTTTTCTTAAACGAATTGTAATTATTTCTAAGCGCTAGGAACGCTTAATAAGAAAAGACTTATTTTAACACTTGAGCTAAGGGCTTTCGATATCTTAGTCGTGATATATCGAAAGCGCTTAGCTCAAGTTTTAAATCACTAACGCTTTTTTTATTTAGCGTTCCTGGAGCTTAGAATTAATCACAATTCGTTTACTAAGATATCGAAAGCGCTTAGCTCAAGTTTTAATAATTAAGATACAGCTACATTGAAGCTTTTCCTATTTAGCGTTCCTAGCCCTTAGAATTATTTTGCTTTATATTTATTTTACGCAAATTGATGCTTGCTTAGAAAAAAATAATAATAATTACTTATTTATTATAAATATGACTTTGCCCCTTTTTTTGAATCAATATTTGAGCAAACAAATAAAATCCATATGCAAAAAGTTGTATTTTATTTTCTTGAATATTTTATCGTGAATCCCATAATATCATTATTATAATTTATTTATTTATTTGCGAATTCTGATTTAATAAATAAAATTGCTAACAAAGAGAAATGTTACTTAGCTGTAATGATTTTACATTAACATGATCAGAAAACTCCGGGTGAATGTTTGTATCTCCTTTGCAGTTTTAAACCACCGATCATTTTAAGGTTTTCCAATCAATTATTAAATTTTTGCTTTTAAAATTCCATATTTATTATGAATCTCACATTTATTTTTTTAACAAGTAGAAAATGTCTCATGGTTGTTGTTTTTTTTTTAATCAAATTTACTAATGGTAACGTTATCAGAAAGGAAGTGATGATTCTTTTTTTAGTGAGCCTAAGATTAACTTGTATTCATTTTATCCCACTTAAGATAATTCCATGCCTCAGTAATATAACAAACCCGACAGTCAAATCAGCCATTTCGGTGCTTAATAAGTATTGAAATTTAATATGTACAGCAATTTTCTTGTGAATATGAGGATAAAATCTTTTTTTTAAAGCATCGGTCGTGAAGCGAACCCGCGATAACTGCCTGCAAGCAACTGCTCGCTTGCAAGACAGCTGCGCTGACCTCTCAGCTACCAATGCTTGACTAATTTTTTTTTTTTAATGCAACTATCATTTTAATCTTGGATCATTCTCATCTGTGATTTGCTCCACAATATACATAAATAACTGCTCATGTAATATGAATGGGGATATCTATTAGTGCTTAGGGGCATCTAGTTGATTCTAGATTGGCACTAAGAAAATAGTCTTTAAAGCCCCTGCACTACATTTTATATTACTTTAGTCTTTATTAGAATTTAAGTTTACTCTGGCCAGTACACTAATGGTACTAAGTGTTGATGATGATGATCAACATGTTTTAATATCCCAGAATTATTGCTTTTCTGGTTATATATTTTAATGGATTAGCATTTGAGATTGTGCATCCAGATTATGCCTAAATAATTGCCCCAAGCTGGCAAAGACTAAATAATTGGCCTGACCAATTTCAAATCCAGTCACAAGATTGACTGTTAAGTTATTTTGATTGTTGATCATTCGTGATGATGAATGGTTATTTCTTTTGAGTGTTATTTCTACTGATTTTTACTTTTATATTATAATGCTGGTGATATTTATACTCGAAAGAGTTAATTGGGCTAATCTCTCAATGATATCTGAGAGATCTCAAGAGTTCCTTTATAATATAACAATGCTTATATATTTTAGGATAAACATTTTTTAATATCTTTGTATCTTAATTAATATCTTTACTTTACTTAAAAGTTAAATATTATACTCCTTTTTGTAAATTTCATCATTATTTGAAATATTTTATATTTATGATGATTTATTATCAACCCCAGGTGTGATCTCTCCATGATCACACTCCCATCCCATTATATTGTAGGAAGTTAAATTATAACACATGTTATATATGCCTTATTCACTTGAAAAAGTGAAGTGGATGTTTCAGAATGCTTCCGTAATAAAAGAGGTTGGTCTGACTTCTAGATAAATGGATGGTTGCAATAGGATTGAGCTAAGGTGGGAAAATGCACTGATAAAAGCAAAATTTAAAAATAAAAATAAACAGTAGAATATAATGAATATAATTAATTTATATAATTTTAAAAATATGAAAAATGGAGAATGATGATAAAAATTAGCCTAACCGTTTTAACTGTATATATATATTTATATTATTATCAGTAGTAAAATAATAACCATTGATTTATATTTAAGTAGCTTTATTGACTTCAAAATTTTTTTAAAAAGAGTCAATTGATCAAACATAAAACAATTATTTTCATTTTTTATGATATTATTATAACTTTTTTTTTTGAAAAATTTATTTTAAAAAATACCAATATATTATACATTCAATATAAAGGACCTTACTAAATAACGCGGATCAACGAGTCCAGGTAGTTGATGAAAGACAATTTCTTTAATTGATTTGTTGCTAAAAAAAAAAAAAAAACTGGGAAAAGAAAGGAAGAATCAAATTAATCTAACTAATAAAACTTTAAAGTCACTTTACTTTGGGTTTTGAATATTGTTGATGGTAAACTAGTCATATATAAAGAAAATTAAACATTGTAATGCATAATTTCTTCAAGATATCTATTATAGTAGGATTAATAAATAAATATTGAATAAAGAATGATTTTACTTGCTGATTTCAAAAAAAATGTAATAGAATTATTTCTTGTTAATATGTAAATTTTAGCAGTTTAATTGTTTAAAAATATGACTCTTGGATATAAAGTATCATAGATATGGATTCAATTCAAAAAATTACTATTATAATGAAGTATTAAACCATTAAAACATCTCATAATCATGTTTTCTTTATGCTTACACAAGTTGTTAAGACAATAGCAATTTTTTTCCCTACACACTAATGTCACCTAGTGCAAGTTCTAGTTATTAATAGATGCTAGAATAATCTCCAGTGCTTCCTCATTCATTATTCTCAGAATAGTTTCTAGCTTATAGCTTTCATCAATAAGAAGACTTGAATCTGGGAGCAGTGCAACAGATCCTTTGGGGCTAATGTACCACTGTTTCACCAGTTCTTTATATATATATATAAGCTTATTAAATAAAGTCACATGATGTATGACATCATTTTTTACTATATATATATATAACTAGAAGGTTATCAGCCTAAACTGAAAACACACTAATGTTTTCAATCTAAGGTAATTTGCCTATATAATCATACAGATCACAAACCTGTTAGTATCTACAAATTTTAGTGTCTTTGGCCTTTTAATAACTAAAGTAAACGTTATCCTTTGGCTAGGATTGGCAATAAAACACTAAAAGATCACATGATAATCTCTTCATCATATTTGAATTTTATAATATTTAAACTAATAATGATACATTAATTAAATGTGACTTTGGAATTGACAGTCTGTTGCTATTTCAAACATCATATATAACTAAACTATAATATGTTATACATTATTTATTTTTGTACTGTGCATTAGTTTTGCATTACATACTAAATTTTTAAGTATATTGTATCAATATATGTATGGATACATTGTATTGTGTTATACATATTGCGTTGTACGCTAGTTTAGATTAATGTAGGCTGTTACCAAAACATTAGTATTTTATACATGTATGGACAATACCTATATAAATAATACTAATAAAGACAGTAATTTAAAACAAATTAAAACAATATCTAGATGCATACATAAAATACCACAAGATAATGTTACCAACAGGTTTCAGTCCAAAAAAAGGAGTACTACAAATGGTAACGTAAGTATTAAAAAAAAAAAAAACAAAAACATCCGTGTAAACTACTAGAAGTTTATAATCACCTTTTTTTTTCAGAGAAGACTTTTTTAAACTAGTGTTTTATTATTATTATTTAATTCTCAAAAGTGGTATAAGATAAGAAAGATAGTTTTAAAAACAATAAAGTGTACACATTTTTTTTTTTTTTTGTTAACAATGAGAACTCAAAATTCAAACTATATATTCCAATTTTATTTATAAAAATACGGAAATACAAAAATTTATAATTTGATTTCCACAAATATGACATTTTGTACAAAATACATATTATTATAATGGCAATATTTTACATATATATTTAAATAAATTATATTTATTTGAATAAAATAAAAATAAAATATGGCACAGACCGATAATTACTATGTCAAATATTCAAATCTATATATAGCTTTTAAAAACAAATTATGAAGTAATATATCTATTTAAAAACTAAAACAAATAATATTCATTTTACAAATCATAGCTATTATATTCTTAATGTGTTTTTAGATCCTAATGCAATAAATAATTATACGTATGTTTGAAAACCAATGATCTTACATTTTTTAAAAGTAATTATAATTCTATATCTGATTTTCAATTTATGTGGTTTATGTGTCTTCATGCACAATATTATATATGCATGTTAGCAATACTGAGAAGTTGAAGTTAAATATTGGAATAACGGTGTTAAACAAGAGTGTGTATTTGCTTCAACATTGCTTTAGATTTTTATGACAATGGCCTTTGGAACTGTTTATAAGCCTACTTATAATGAATCAATAAAACAAGCCATGATATAGGTATGGTAGTAAAAATTTTAATTTGAATTGACTGAAAGCAAAAACAAGAACTTCATTTTTTTAGAATGTTGATGATTATGCTATTTTGTCAATTCAAAAATATAATATAATCTACAAAAATGTACTTAATGTTTTGAATGCATTATATAATGACTTTTAATTAATGTTCAAAAAACCTCAAATTCTTTATGAGTCAATTATAGAAAAGAATCCTCAACCACGTTTAGTTTAGAAAGTAATCAATTTGATAATGTAAACCAGTTTGATTTTTTTTCGCTAGTATTTTAAGCAGAAGGATGGATTTATATATTTAAATGCAGAGTAGACTCTAATATATCGCTGTTCCGACCTTTTTTTAATAGGTTTAAAAATATAACTAATTTATTATATGGAAATAAATAAGACTTAGACAGCGAATTGACAAAAATAAAAGTATTGGATAAATTTTCTATAAATATGTAAAAATATAACTATAAGAATGTAAGATTAATTAATGTTATTCAATTTGCTTGATGCGATTTTAAAGACTCCATTAATGCAAACAACACATCCATTGGATAGATCGCGTGAAACATATGAACAATATAAGACTTCCTAAAAAGATGTTTTATGTTGAACTTGGAACTGACTTTCATGGTGAAGCAAAAATTATCTCAAAAAAAAATGCAATGTTGATTGTTTTCATTTGGAAAAGTCTGACAGAGGATAGAATATATTGGAGAGCTAGACGCATTTTTGAAGAATTTCAAAAACATAAAGTTTGCTGCAAAAAAAAAATTAAAAACAACATTACAAAATATTAAACAAACACGGTAGTAGATCAGTGTGTTCTATATTCTGAGAATATATTTGTGGGCACAAACAATCATGACAAAAGTCATACCTAATGTATTATATATAGTTGTTTTATTTATTTATTTTCTGTCAGAGTTGGAATGGATGTACTTATCAAGGATTGGCTGTTGTTGTCTCCAATTCCTTAAATCATGAAATAAATTATAAAATTTTCAAATTTTTTATATAGGGTATATGAGCACAGACTTTCACATGATCCACCACTCTCCACTCTATCTAATAACACTGATACACTCAAGCACATATATGTTGAAAAGATAAATAATCACCAATATACGTATTTCATGCTAAACCAGCAATCATCAGTTGGTCCAGATTATCATCTCCCACACATATATACTATAAGTGCTCAGATATATATTAAGATAGACAATCTTCATACTTTAATGGACTAGCTCCAATCTACTCCACACTCCAACTCTTCAATCGTCCAGCCAATCTTCATACTTTAATGGCAGGTTCCAATCTACTCCACACTCCAACTCTTCAACCGATGTATGGTTGAAGAGTTGGAGTGTGGAATAGATTGAAGCCTGTTTATTAAAGTATGAAGATTGGATATCTTAATATATATCTGAGCACTTATAGCATATATGTGTAGATATGGTAATCTGGACCAACTGATGATTGATGGTTTAGCATGAAATATTGGTGATTATTTATCTTTTCGACATATATGTGTTCAAGTGTATCAGTGTTATGAGATAGAGTGGAAAGTGGTGGGTCGTGTGAAAGTCTGCGCTCATATACATAGACACAGGTATATAATAAGCATGTGTTTCAGTTAATAAAGTAATAGATAACTTTTTAAAAATTAGGTCTAGATTAAAGAGAATGTAATAGTTGTTTTATACTTTTATATTGCTTTTCATTGTTTACATTTAAAATGTAAAATAATTAAACAACTTTTAAATGTGTTTTGACTTTTAAATACCATATAAATTTATGAGATTACTATAAAACTTTTTTTTATCGTGCTTGGATTTTAAATATAAATAAAAATATATAATAAAAATTTTTGACATATGTATAGAGATCTCTTTTACATACTTATTATATTTAGCTTGAACTCGGCCCATTCCTCTTCTGTGTATTTAAATGGACATATTATAGTCATACATATGAAGGGTCAGAGTGACTTAAAATCAACATGGGTATGACAATAATATTGGCATCAACAAGGGCTTTGAGCATTCCATCATCAGATTTTCAATGATGCAGATGGCTGAAGAGTTAGTTGGAGAGGGGAGAGAATTGAAGCATGTCCATTAAAGTTTGAAAATTTGCTATCTTAATATAAACCACGCCCTGATTGTGTGTATATATTATACGGGAT